>JASFAT010003194.1:0-130991 GCA_031353405.1 Baronia brevicornis
TTCCTGATAATTGTTAGGTTCTTTTTGGGATAGTGAAGGCCGTAATGGGGATATTTGTTCATTAGTTTCCATTAATATTGCTTCCAATTGCAGCTTTAATTCTTTGTCCATTTTCATACATTGCTTTCGAAATTGATAAGCTGAATTTAAGATAGAAAAACAATCACTGCAGAGTTTTTGTGGTAGCCCATCATCCTTTTTAACCTGAAAATATAACAAAAATATAGTTAATATACATAAATACAAAAAAATATAACTTTTAATAAATACTGCCTCTATTTAAACGGATTCAATATTAAATGTATCTATTATCTCCCTAATTTTGTATATAAAAATTGAAAGTGCCATATTTATGCCATAACTATATAAATATTGTATGCCACTTGACTTATACTATATTAATAATTTAAAAAATGAAGATGTAGCATAATATGTTGATGATTTTAAGTCTACAAAAAAAAAACTATTTCCAATACTCTCAAAGTAATGCACTACATAAAAATTAATTGACTTCACTTTTACAACATAGGTAATATAAAATCTCAAAAGGCTTTAGTTTTTGTAGTTCAAAATCAATCAATATCACTTTACATTGTAAATCTCAAATTTCAAGTATTACATCTAATAATTAAGGTTTTATTATTTTAACACAGATATAATTTCAAATAACTTTGAACATTGGTATAGAAACAAATTTTTGATTCCAAAATTTACACATCTGATTAAATATTTTAATAGAAATGCTTTTCCTTAATATAACCATATCGAAAAATATAATAAATACAATTTTTACAATAAGTAAAATATCTTATATTTTGATTTCTTTATCATAAACTCAAATATTTCTTTTCATTATTATCATCAATGACAGCTGGAGAGAGTTCACAGATATTTATCTATAGGCCTAAGGTGTCCATCTTCAGTTTCGACAACCCAGCATCTGCTAGTCACTTCGCTCAAATCATTGTTTCACCTAACTAAGGGGCATTCCTTACTATATTCCCAAAACATGGTTCAAAACAATTTTTTAAGATAGATAACATTTGTTGTATTATTACTTACATTATATATATTTGAACTAAAAGAAAACAAATAGCTTTATTTCTAAATGTGTTACATATGTAGTGAAAAGTTATAGCAGTTTAAAGTATTAAATTTCCTTAGTTTGAAAATGATAATTTTCTTACAACTTTTATATAAGGATATTATTTTTTTTTCAGAACAGTTTATATTAAAGGTGGTAATGCATAAGTATATATCAAAGGAATGTTTTTTAAACTGCATAAACACTCAGCATTTATAATGAATAAATATTCTAAATATGATGCAATATTGGATATTAGACGATACTATGCTTAATATTTACCACTAAAGTTGTTATTTCAAGAAATTTTTCGGTAACATTTTGTTGTGTGTCTAATAAGGAGACATCGGAATCGGGTGATAGGCAGCAACGACATAAATTAGACCAAGCGTCCATGTCAGAAAACTTCATACATAATAATTCCTTGCGTTAAATCTGAAAAATATAATCGTCGCGTTATTGTACACATTGTTATGACAGTTACTTGCAAATAATCAGAGAGCACAATAAAGTAAGTGTCCAAAGAGTAAAATTATCTACGGACCTTGCCCATAAAGTCGATCTATTCCAACAAATTATAGACAAGAGACGGAAGAGTAGAGAAAATGGCGGCACGATTCGCGGCACCAACAAAATCGTCACTCAAACAAAACTGGAACTGCGTCATCACTTGTATGACAGTTAATTTGACAAGTCATAGGCAGTGCTATTAGTTGCGCTTATGTGGTAACACTACACTTTTGTAAATAGCAGTGTATTAATTATGTTTGAAGATTTTATAATAATTATATTTCTTTTTAGTTTAATAAACCATTGTCCTCAATAATTTTATCAATCTCTTCAATAAAAAATAACCTTTATTTAAAATAATTTAGTATAAGTTGGTTTTGTTAAAAAATTGTTCAAACGTTAGAACACCAAGGAAACGTCTGAAACGTATATAGCACACGAATACCATTTTTAGAGATTTGAATTATTCGTTCTTTTAGTATCTTTAAGCTTTAAGAAGTATTATTAATCTTACTTCCTACTAATATTCCTACTTTCCTACTTTCCTACTAATATTCCTACTTTCCTACTAATATTCCTACTTTCCTACTAATATTATAAATGTGTGTGTGTTTGTGAGTATGTACGTTTATTACTCTTTCACGAAAAAGAGTTTTTCATTTTTTTATCAATTTCGTCACTAGATGGCAAAACATGTGATTAAATAAGATAAAAATAACTAAATATTACTTTATGACATATTAATTTTTTATATTTATCACGACATCATTATTTTAGAAAAATTACATCATCATTATTTCAGACAAGAGTTAATTTTTAAAAGTTTTGATATTATTATATTTTATTTTTTTTCTTCTTTTCTTCTCTTTGATGGCAATTAGTTACAACTATTATGCCAGTTTCAAGTAAAATACAATAATATCCAATCTCTTAGAATGTAACAAGTCAGCTTATCACGTCATGTCTTGATAAAATGGTGGCTATTTCCCAAAACCTTCTATGGACTTTTTCAGTCAACTTAAAAAGTTACGATACACGCATTTTCTTCATATCACTTCACTTATATACCTTAATCGAACTATAATATATTGCGTAATACGCCACGACAATTAAACAATATAACAGATAATAATATAAGAATATGAAGATTAAATACGCGTCACGGATGTAAGTTGGCGGGAAAAGTCATGACAAGTTGAAGACGACATTTTCAGAAGTTGTCACTGTTCATCCAAACAATAGATGTTGCCATTGAAGTAAATTACAAATTAATAAATTAACTGTAATTTGTCCGAAAAGAAATAATGTCACGAAAAATATTAAAATTAATATGTCATAAAGTAATTTACAGGTAAATATTCAGTTATTCTCTTTAATTTTTATTTTATTCAATCACAAGTATTGCCATCTAGTGACAAAATTGATAAAGATGAAGAACAAAATTATGTCTCTAACCGTAAGGTGCCGTTAGTTTTCCCATACACATTATTTAGGTTTGTCTTCTTTTGTATGGCAGTTTCACCCCCCCCCCCATGTGCTATGCATTTTTGTTCGCAATCATTATACACTAATGATTGCGAACAAAAATAGTATATATATATATAATATACATAGCTATTAAAGTTCTACGTAATCCTATTATAATATATAATTGTTTCGCCTATTATATATAATATGAGCTTGTACAAAGTAGTAGTAGTAAAAAGGATAAAATTCCTCAATCATCTGAGAAAATTGATTTAAGATGACTATAATAACAGGCATAGTTTTCTAGTGATTGTACGCTGTCTAAATGTCTTTTCAACAACAATATTGATAGCGTATACATGATGTTGCCGAATCTCTTATTATACGAACGTGACGCGGCATTTTGCGTTAAATCACCGTTGAATGCTACTGTCCTTGGCGATACTAAAAAAATCTTTCAAATGTCCTTGTGATTATGTAGGTATATTATTGACGGTCAGCTTTGGGTTTTCGGGGGACGGATAGGATTGAATCGACATGTTCCTCCCTTTTGGGTCTGTGCTCCTACAGCAGTTCTAAGTAGATCTAATGAAACTCCGTGTGATAATCATGATACGTGTATTAACTATCACTAAGGAACTCCGGCAGGTAACATTTAACTTAAAACTATAGCTTTAGGTGTTAAAAACTAGGGGATGTATATTGTATAATACAGAAAACAAGCTTCTTATGATTAAGCACATTTAGTTAACAATAATAAAGCGTCTTGACAACTCTATATTTTTTGTCTTGCGTCCCTGTGGTGTTGCTACCAGAATTTTGTATACACGCCACAGGTTTTATCAAAACTTTAATTTACTCCCTATATTTTAATTTATTCCCCATATTTAACTATGAAAGACAAACAAAAGTCTGTGGGTAGCAGGTTAATAACAATATTCTCGTTTTTTAGTAAATATTTTATAATAAATTAAATTAAATACAAATAAATAATAAAATATTCACTTTAGAGACAACAGCAAAAGTTAATTATTATCATAAAAAATAATTGGGTTAGTGACGAAATTGGCGCTTTTGGTGTCAGTGATTGTGGGTCATATATTTATTCCAATGCAGAAAGTATTGGAATAAACGCTTATGTATGGTCTTAAGGTAATTATTTCGAAATTGGGTGTTCCGCTAATCGGCTTCGTACAACCGTGGTAGATTAATGTCCATTCCTCTAGAAATGGGGAGGCCACGTGGTTTAAATTGAGACATATATGTATGTGCTATAAAAAATAATGTTGGAGACAGCAAAATTAATTCTAATATTTTTGTATATTTTTTAAAGAAACTTGTTTTAATAAATAAAAAAAATCGCAATAGAAACAAAAAACGTGGGAATGGGAATTTATATAGAATTTTTTTTGTGAGAAAAACTTAAAACAGTTATAGCCCCTTGTCGTCGCTTCACGTTCAAAGTATCACTAAACTAATTAGTTGTTTCAGAGAGCTAATTGTACTTGTCTGTTACTCTTGTCTCCGTTGACATTAAAGAAAACGGAGAAACAACAATTATTTAATGTTTAGAAAATGTTACTTTATAAAAATGGTCGATGAAAAACCGTTTTATCATTTGGTAATTTTGAAAATAAATATTTTTTTGCATGTCTAATTCGATGGTTAGTATACGACTCAGACAAGCCTTAGAATGGAATTCGCAAGAGAAAAGAAAATGTGGACGGCTAAAACAAACCTGGCGACGTACTGTGACAAGTAAAGCACAGAAGATGAGGCTAAGTCAAGCGAATGGCCTCCGACAGAACAAGATGGAGAAGCGACCAGGGGGATCTAGGACGAGAAGAAGAATTCTATCGTTATATTTCAATATACAACCCAAGGGCCAATAGTTCGCTTTCAGAAGATATATTGGCTTTTAAAAAAAGGCTTACATATTTCTCGACCGCCGATAATGCTTCCGCAACGCCTATGTCGTTGTAGTTTGGTGGAAAAAACCAATCATGGTTTTATTATTTATTTATGTTTCTTTTTATATTTAAAATAGAAAATATATCGCGCTTTTTTATTTTCTTTAGGAATCAACACTAATGACGCTAGCAAGCCAACTGCGGGCGGAAATATAGGAAATGGTCGTTTAGATAACGCACAAAACCGAAAAAAAATCTAAGCGGCAAAGGTATTCCACAAAAATGAGATATGTCATCTGTTTTCTTTTAAAATAACTCTTATTTAATTTATTAATTACGATGTTGCATCACTTCACAGTTAAGATAGTACCTCTTACATTGGTGACCCCGACGTGATCAAACCCGACGTCATAAAGACCTCCTACATTGGTGACCCCGAGATGAACAACATGGCTGCAGGAAATACTCAAGCTTTCACGCCGCAACAGCCAGCTACTCAACCAGCGATACAAACAGAAAACTCACTTCTACGAGAAGCAATAAGAAAACTAAAGTTAGTAATCGCCGCACTGAAGACATCACACCATAACCAAAACCAGACTCCTGTTGCATCACTTCACAGTTAAGATACTACCTCTTACAACGATATGAATTAGACGATTTTAGTACACTTGAAAACAGGCTATTTGTACTTATAAATAATTTGATGTTATATATACATATATTGTATAATTGTGTATTGATACATAGAAGATATAATAAAGAGAGCTTTATACAAATAAAGAGAGTGTTAAGAGTAGATGAAACAAAGAAATTGTGCCGAGATCTTAGCAGATGGCGGTTTGTAGTCTTTGCCTACCTATGGAAAACAGGCGTAAAATATATGTATGTATATTCTTTATTGTCTACAAAGTTAGACTGTACTTGATTATATAATTATATAATATTTATGTACAGATCTTACAGCTCCTGTCGCTAATAACGATTTCTTCCAAATAACCATTGGACGGATACAGTGTTAAAGTAGATATATATGGCGTGGGCTGGTGACACAAAATATTTTTAGGATAATAGAAATTATTCACTTTTTATATAATATACATACATATCGACGTAAATACATTAAATGCCAATGGTCGCGCACTCATTCCCGCATCGAAATAAAATATGTGTATGTATGGCTTACAGATATTTATTTTATTGTTTTCGTAAGATAATGAAAATAAAATGGTCCGGTAAAATGGTATGGTCTCTAAAAACTTCAGAATTTCTTACATGATAAGAAATTCTTAAGTTTTAAGGCGTGCTGATGTTAGTGATGACTGTCTACGCATTAAATAGGCCTCTCTCTATCTATTTGATGCGTAGACAGTTGCGGTGGTGTGGGCATGTAACCAGGATACCTGAACCTAGAGTGGCACCTTTTCTGTCTTGCATCTTTTATTCTGAGCTGGAAAGCAGAAAATGTGAGCGTTGCGGCCAGTATTTAAAATACAAAGAAGTGCTTAAGCGGTATATAAAAGGATGTGGGATAGATTCTGACATCAGGGAGGCATAAGCTTCAAACCATTCGGAGTGGAGGCAATCGGTTCATGACGCTGTCTATAAATTTGAAGAACAACGAAGGCGAGATCTTGACTCCATACGTAAACAAATTAAATATAAACCGCTTTCAAATATTTCTTACCACTATAATTATGGTGTATCACATGTGCCCGCACGTTCACAGCTAATTTTTATTTTATATAATCACGCTTATTTTCCGCAGGGGTTGGCAGAGACCACAGAGCTCCATCCACAGCCATTCACCGCAACGAAACGGTTCTCCATTGGTCGCCCTCGTGAGAATCAGGACGTGACGGGTGGCGAACCATGTTGCCGTCATTTTCAACAAATTAGGTATATTAAATTCGTCTTAGTGAATCCCAAGAGCCGCAAGGGTAGATGGAGGTCAGCTCCAGCAGAGCCCTGCATGCTGAGGTAAGGCACCATAGTACCCGGGGAGCCCGATCCTGGGACGTTCGGCACGTTTACGACTAAGCTCGCTCTTAGCCACGCATCCATTGGCACGGCAGACCGTGGATTGGCGGAGAGGAAGGGAAAGGATAGTGAAGAAAGGAAAGGGCAGGAAAGGAAATGCGGATTAGGAAGGGGGTTACCAGACTCGGAATAAATTTTTATAAATTCATACATATATTTATTCCGATGCGGGGATCGAACCCACGACCATTGACTCCGCGGGCGGAGGGGCCCGCCATTGAGCCAATCGGTCCTCGTTCACAGCTATGAGGCTGTGCATAGCTGTGAGGTGTTATCTGTGAGAGCGCAGCGTGCAGTTGCTGTGGTCGAAATCGGCTGACAAGCATCATCATCATTTATTTTGAATTTGGTTGTTCCACCAATTCACCGACATAAGCGTGGTGGATTAATATCAATTCCTTCAAAAATCGGAAAAGTGTTCACAATTGGGACGTATCTAAATGGACTGTAAAGAGCGCTTATCAGTTATAGAGTGTATTTTTTTTTTACATTCTCCTTTCATGATTATATTTTCATAATACTTTACAGTTTTTGTTTAAATTTTTTGAATTCTTCTTATGGTCCTATGTTCCCGAGGTGGGGCAGAGGGCGTCCACAGTGCTTTTCCATTGGGATCGGTATTCGACGCCGAACGAAGACCTGAAGCCGCTGCGTGATGTTCTTTGTTACCCTCCACGTTTCGCACCACACATACAGCAGTACGGTTTTGACATTTGAGCGAAATATTTTGAGATTCACTCGACGAGGCAGTATCTTAGAACGCCATATGGGTCCGAGCTGTGCGAAGGTTGCTCGGGCTTTGGCTATCCTTGAAGCGACGTCCTCTTCAGTACCACCAGTTTCTGAGACGATACTACCAAGGTATGTGAACGTTTGGACGCGATCAATTTTCTCTGTCCGAAGCGTTAGTGGCAGTAAGTTCTTTCTGATGAATTTTTTGAATTAATGTAAAATTAATATTCGCACTTAAATTTGATTACTTTTGGCTTAAACTTGTAAAAATGTTTACTTTTTATTGATATAATTTGATTGAAGCAAGTGGTTTTCATTTGACTGGTTTATATAATCTATGGTTATAATAAAAACGCTTCCAATACGGCAAAAGGTAACAGGAGCTCTGTCTCACGGGAACAATTCATATTTTAGTGCGTAGATTACTCAACATTTGTAGTTCTGTTTCAAACATCATAAGTAATGTACACTTCTTCACATAATTCACGTTGTATCGCCTCTGTTGTCGAAATAAAACATTCAAACATATTAAATATACATATATATGTATATAGTAACTAAATAATGTAAGTACATATATATATATATATATATATATATATATATATATATATATATATATATATATATATATATATATATATATATATATATATATATATTCACGCTTCACGCCTATCCCCCGCAGGGATTGGCAGAGACCACAGAGCTCCATCCGCTACCATTCATCGCAGCGAAATGGCTCTCCATTGGTCACTTCTCGCCCTCGTGAGAATCAGGACGTTACGGGCGGCGAACCATGTCGCCGTCATTTTTCAACAAATTAGGTATATTAAATTCGTCTTAGTGAATCCCACGAGCCGCAAGGGAGGATGGAGGTTAGCCCCAGCACTGAGCCACATCGGTCGTCTCGGTACATACACTAAGTTGCGGATAAAGAAATTGTCTTCAAATATTTTTTAGAAATCCTTTGTCTGTTATTATTTATATGACTTGGATGATTACAAATTTATTATAAACGCCTAAAACATATATAACATATATAAACATATATAAAATATAAACTTTTTCTTGACTCCGTAATCAATTTGTTTGTTTAAGAATCAAGGAAGGTCGAATCTATTTGATGTAAAATGCAAAAAAATTGTCTCTCAGATACTGAAGCCAATTTTTTTCAGTTGTATCGAACAAAATATAATAGTTTCAATGAAAGAGTGAGTATTTAGAAAGTGCCCTCTGTGAATGACGACAGCTCTGGCGCGGAAACCGCCGATAAAGGAATAAAAATACATATTTTTCTTTCTTTACACAAATTATTTTCGATTTTCCCAAAATTTCTTTCCACACAACGCTACTCTGTGAAACCAGTTTTAGCGGTTATTCCGAAGTAATATGACTTTGGCATCTTCATATCACAAGCCTACATATTTCTCGTAACTCGGTTCTGCTATGTCTACTGTGTTTCAGATGTCTATGGCGGCGTTGATTGTCTTTCACCAGTCGACATGCTTGCTTCTTTGCTCTTCTATCCTACAAAAAATATTATAACTTAGACACGGTGTTTTGAATTCAACTGTCTTAGAAATATGAGATATCACAAACCACTATTTAATTTTTATTTATTGTTAATGTTAATTTTATAAAAAGTCTGTGTATTTGTATGTTAAAATTATTTATGCGATATTAATTTAAATTGATGAAAGAATTCTAAGCCAGACAGGGTAAAAAAATGATAAATCACCGCTCTTTTGATGTGTTTTTCAAAAGATTTGGAGTGGGATCCAAAGGTGTAAAAAACTTCCTTAGCGGCCGTAATTTATCAATATATTTTAATGGCATGATTCTGGTAGCCCCGGGAGACTGACGACCGCGGAATAGCTTTTCTATTGTTCCTTGTATTCGCGGATATCTCCAAAATGTTGGCCAACAGCCACCAGCAGATTCCCAGAAGACTGGAACGCTTACGAGTCTGCCCTTTTAGAAATGTATGATAAACAAACACACAGCTATACGCCGCCCGGGGAAGTACCACACTCCCGCAGAAAATCGGCGTCTGAGTGGTAGCTTAGCTACCGCACTTCGTATTTTTTTTATAGCAGCGAAAGTAAACGAGCGTAAAGGTCGTCAGTTTCCACGTCGGTCGCCATTATTCCCATTTTACTCAAACACATTTGAACTGTTCTTGGTATTGTATATCTGTAAACGGCAAAGACCACTTACCATCAATCTTTTATATTAAAAAATTATAAAGATTTTGTAACTAAAATATGCAATGTCACGAACAAGTAATAATAGCTTCGGGTAAAGCCGATATTATCAATTGATAGAGGGTGTTGAAGTTGAGCATGTAATCACATTACGTGTTCGAATAATGTCGACCCTGTATTTGCAGTCGAAATAACAATACCAAGCGAATTTATACTTTATCCCATTCGTGTAAAGTGCACGAATGTAAACTTGATGTGTTATTCCGTGTATATCAAGGATATTAATTTGGTTTGTCGATAGGTCGCATTACAAATTTCCAGGTCGCTTGTTTTTGTTTCAAATAAATGAAAAACATGTACGTATTTTTGTTGATAATTAACGTGACATGATTAAAAATGAATGATTCTCGCTTTTGGTTTATTTGCCTTATTTATGTATATGAGTGGAGATCAAGTGCGTTGTTTTTTCAGAATCTTCTTGCCCCGCTACACAACTTTGTGGGACCAGCTACCTAGAGCATTAAATAAAACAATACCACATTGGAACATTTTTTTTATGGGATAGGAATGCCAACGAGCAGGCTTGTCACCTGATGGAAAGCAATCAACGCCGCCCATAGACATCCGCAGCGGCATAGTCAGTGCAGAAGTGTTTACGGCCTTTAAAAAGCGGTTCCCTTGGGAGTTGGAATGGGAGGGAGACGGGTAGAGCAAGGGGGGAGGGTGTTGGGCCTCCAAAACTCGGCCGCTGACCGTACGAAGCGCGGTAGAGTCCGTCTAAGCCGAAATGACGCGCCCCACTACTTATTTATTTGGTTTAAATGTGTGAGTGCAAGTATTAATAATTAACACTTCTGTGTGGCAACGTCGACCGTTCCGTGAACTTTGATTTGTTTGTTGCCGACAAATCGGTGGACTAGTCGGGTGATAAATCCGAAAATGCACTATGTATGGAGCCGCGCTAGCGCATTGTATGAAACTAGACGTCCGCTCTCTCTCGTGATTAGACAATTTATGATTAGTTGGACAACAAATTGTAGAACTAACACTTTTAGCAAGTACGGTCTACAAAGAAATTAATTTGAAATATTTAATTACGGTATTTTTAATTAATGATTTAGTAGTATTTTAATGTTATTAAACTATTAAGTGGTTTATGTTTTAAGTAGGTGTAGTAAGAACTAGTCTATAGTAAGAACAGATTTTTTAAAATATCTATTTATTTTACAGTTAAATATATTTTATATTATAATTAAAAATAGTTTTCTATTACTAATAAATATATATATATATATATATATATATATATATATATATATATATATATATATATATATATATATATATATATTTCAGTTATGATTGTAGTCAAAAATTAAATTGATTAAATTATGTAAATAATCACTATTCACTCATTTCAATATATAGTCGCTTTCATCTGAATCAGAGTCGTTAACATGAATAATGAATTCATTATCCATGTCAAAATATTGTAAATATGGGCAGTTCGCCATCTAGCATCAATTAATTTTTCTACTCCATGTTCCGCTTCATGTTTTATTCGGTGGTAAACGTTTGCAATAATTTCTTTTTCCTGTTAAATAACGAAAATAAAGTAATATAAATTAAATCATCAGAAATAACAATTAGCGATAAAGGTTTATCTTGGAATATTAAATTATATATTATTTACCTGACTCCGAAGATGTTTTTTAGTTGACATGCTAACGGTCCTTTTGCGATCTAATGATGCGTCTGTGACTAATTAACGACTGAATGACAAATAACAGTTGCATTTTTGTATATATTGCGTACATATTTTAAATTTTCTAGTGTGTGTAAATGCGGTAGTGGGGCGCGTCATTTCAATGTGGTACTTATTCGGGCGAGCCGGCACTTTAAAAATTTTATGCCACTCTTGACAAAGTATTCGTATGCAGCGTTGCTCTACCACTAAAGAAAATGATGTTTACTTCGAAATCGACGTATTACGTTCAAATTAAAAGATTCGTGCCGGATGATCATCCCAGACTGAGTAAATATATCAATTGCTGCCTATTCATGTGTATACGCATCTACAACAATATACCTCATGAATTAAAACAATTGAACACAAGATTATTTAAAAGAAAACTATACGATTGGCTAGTAGATGGCAATATTTATGATACAAAAGATTTTTTTTTGTTTTAAAAGTTGGATCGAATGTATGTAATAGATAAATCAATTGCAATTTTAATGACAAGGTAACAGTTTATTAATAATTTAGTAATAAGTAGTAGCTTAGCTACCGCGTTTCGTACGGTGAGTGGTTTGAGTTTCGGAGTTCCATCACCTGAAGTAACACTTCTTCGCAAACACAATATTATTTTTCTGATTCGTGTTCGCGGATCTTAGCAACATAAGTTTGACTGTTCATATTTGTAATGAATAATTTCCGCATAGTAACGCCTTACTCCATTGATTATGATATAAAAGGCAATATTAATTTAAAAAGCTGTAATATTTTAATGAATATACATTATATAATTGTGCATTGTACTGTGGCAGCGAAATAAAGCGTATTGTGTTGTCGTTGGGTTAACTACCTTCAGCATTTACGAATCGATACAATTTTTTTTATTATGGGAGAAAGACGCAAACGAGCAAGCGTGTTCACTGATGGAAAGTAATCAACCGGCCTTTGATATAAAGCGGTTTTTTTTAAAGTTTCCTATGTTGTATTGACGCGTAAATAACGCTGAATGCAGCTGGTCCCATAGAGATTTCATACTTTTTTAGGTGATTATTTTTTTATCGAATAAGATCTGCAGTACTTGTAGTTAAAAGTAAAACAAAACCTTTAGCCGATTAATCTATGTTTACTGTAAATATACAATGTAAGCCTAATACTATTCTTACAAAATAAAATCGTTTACATGTAATTGTGTAAAACACAAACGCAGGTATTAAGTGGCTGGGTAAACTTTGTACGTATAATTTAATATTGATTTATTGCTTAAATACTCTTAGAATAAAAAGAAATATTTAGCTTTTTTATTTATTCTAAGAATATTTAAGCAAATAATCAATTTTAAATTATACATACAAAGTTTACACAGCCCCTTTATACACAAACACACATATGAAAATTACTTGTTTTATGATAATGGTAGACGACTCACTAAGTGATTATATCTCAGTTTGAGTGCGAGCAATATAAAAAAATTAAGCAAGCGTTTTTGGCAGTTTTATAAGTTGAACGTATGATTTTCTTTATTTCATTATTTCATGTTGTCCAAGATCCATGTAATATATTTCGTGACGTCAGTATAAATTCCAGGTACTCCATAACCACACTGAGAAGTTCCGTATGATACAATTCCATACTGAATAAATTTGTCCGAACCACGGTACGAGCCAGGTATCATTAGGGGACCCCCAGAATCCCCTCCGCAAGAATCCCTTCCGTACTCTCCTGCGCATAGAGTTTTATTCAGCGAGTTACTGTAAATTAATAAATTTGAAATGTAAATGTCGAAGTGGGTAGAATACAAATCTTATTTTTTATTTTTATTTATTATGGAGAACTGAAGCTTAAAACAAAACGATACAAAATTATATATTGTTATGGACAGTAGCACGAAACCATTCAGAGTTTAAAACGGAAACCTTTTCACCTTTCTAGAAGAACTTGTTTACCAAAATATAGCATTGGGAGACTCCAGCAACTAACAAATAAGTGATAAACAGAGTTTGGAGAATAGAGAAATATCGACCATAGTGTAGACTCAAGTGGTAAAGTCGAGTTTTGGCTAAATGATCTCATAAGAAGTAGAAGTTTTAAACAAGTTACAAAGCACAAGCAACTTTCGATTCAAGTGCCTTAAGCGTTCCTAAGGGGTAAGGGGTGCCAAAAGTTCATGGATTGCCAAAACGCAATATGCTGGATGGACTTTCTTTTGTTGTTACATTTACATCGGACTTCATCGCAGTATAAATACGAGGGGATGAGCTGTCGCAAGTCAGTCTTTTCTTAGACAGCGAACGAGGCGACACTCTGAACTCAAAGTGAACTAAAGTAAACGGACGATCTCTGCTAATGTATACGGAACAGTAATTGTGCTTTGTGATTCAAGGTTTTCAATGTTATCCGCAATAAAGGAGGCAATGACACTTCGGCGTTTTAAGCACATCAAATCGGGACCCCGCTATGTAACAACAATATATTTCGAAATAGAAATAGAAAAACGTTTATTTGTGATACACGTTTTTTACAAGAAATTAAATGCCAAAAAAGAAAAAGAACCTGAGATGTGCCTCAAAATATTCAACGTAAGCAAGGTGCTCTTTAAGAGCATCTGTCGCTGGTTTTCAGCAAGAACCAATGCAGCTATTTAAAGGCTACTACTAACTGTTCCCACACACATACACACACACACACAAATATACACACACATATGTATGTGAATAAATTATTTATTGGTATATCAAATGATTGTGAATCAAATGATTCAGTTCAGTGATTATGTATATGGCGGGGGCAATCCACTGCCAGGCATTGGCCTCCCACAAAAGGAATCGTTGTTGCCTCAGTGTTACCGCAATATTGAAGCAGCGCAGCAGAACTTCAGCAATTCGAGGCTTTACATATTTATATATATTGATCATTAAGCCTTACATATATGCATAATATATAAGAATATGTAAGGCTTAATGATCAATACATTTATATGTAATAAATAGTGACAATCTCAAAACTGCAGGAACCCCTTAATCCCTAACTCCTGCATTCGCATTGTGTCATATGTCACATGTTTTGGAGGTTGAGCACAACGCCCTATATTTCTTTTAAACGTAAAACGATGCCTTTTTTATTGGATAGAAGGCAAATAAGCAGGCATGTCCCCTGATGGACAGCAATCAAAGCCGCCCATAGACATCCGCAATGCCATAGGTATTGCAAGCGTTGCCCAACTTTAAGAAATGTGTAGGCTTCTTTCTTGAATGTTCCAATGTCGTATTCGTTCGAAAGCTACGATGGAGGTAGCTGGTTCCACAGGATAGTGGTGTGTGTGACTGAACGTCAGTTATATTCTACCTGATAGTTAAATTGAATATATTATATTATTGGCTATATGCACGTGACCACAGTGGAGCGATGTGTGTTAACTCCGTGCAACGTTGGACACCCCACCCTTAGAGGGAGCGAAAGCTTGTGACGTATGCTCTGCGGCGGAATGCCGTGATGAACTTGTTCATTGTGATGATGTGACTGCAGTTGCAATAGTCTTGGAGAGAGGTGGTGTACAAGGAGACTCGAATGATGTAAGTTCTAACTTAGTGATGTTCATTTACCCTGGCAAATGCTCCTGGACAGAATTGTATACTGTGTGACACTTCACACATGGACATGCGAGACTTCGGTCGAAGTTCGTGCTTACGCACTACCAAGGGCATCGCCCCCTTTATGCTGGTAAGCCAGTTTCGTTATGGACTGCGATCGTATACGTTCCATCAATACCCATAACTTGTGTTTGGGGGGAGTCGCACATTAAGGGATAGCGGCTATCGATGGGTATCGATAGACGGAGCTACACACCTTTATCATTTTTTTATAAAAGTGATGAAGCTAACCCCTTGATAGTTGGGAGTTGTAATTAAAAAAATATTGTGAGCCCTTTACAAGTGGAAGTCAACTGTGTGATCCTATAGCGAAGGCTATTATAGAAATTCTCTATGATTTGTTTCCTTCTGGAATTAAACTGTGTGATCCTATAGCGAAGGCTATTATATGGGATCTCTATGATTAGCTTCCTTCTGGAATTAAACTGTGTGATCCTATAGCGAAGGCTATTATACGGGATCTCTATGATTTGCTTCCTTCTGGAATTAAACTGTGTGATCCTATAGCGAAGGCTATTATAGAGGATCTCTATGATTTGCTTCCTTCTGGAATTAAACTGTGTGATCCTATAGCGAAGGCTATTATAGAGGATCTCTATGAATTGCTTCCTTCTGGAATTAAACTGTGTGATCCTATAGCGAATGTTATTATAGAGGATCTCTATGACTTGCTTCCCTTCTGGAAATAAACTTTGAGATTCTATATGAGGATCAATATAACTTGCTAATTCTAAACGAAATTAAAATGGATACTATAACTATTAAACAGTATGCTCTATGTCACCTTTAGGTCTCTGATCACTTAGGTGATTCTTCCAAGAAATGCCTAAAAGAATCAATTATTGCAAATCACAACGTAACAAAAGGTCCTAACTAAGACGATCACCCTCAATTTTAATAATATGGCTTAAAAATATAATCTTGGTTAAGTATGAGAAATAACTAAATAATTTTATTAATTATCTAAAAGTTTGGAATATTATTTTTTGGAATAAACATAGAGGTAAGGGGGAGAAAGGTTACAACTTGACGCATGTGGCAGCCATCGTTTCCCCCATGGTCACACGAGAAAAAGTAGCTGGCCCTATGCCACGAATCTAATGGATAGAGGATATGCCCAAAATTAAGTATAGTAAAAAAATTGGCGTTGAGGCTTGCTGCACAGGGTAAGACGACAACATACAACGTCATGCTCTTCGAATCATCGACGACCAGGATCTTACTCAATGACTTGATTCACTGGCATAGCGGAGAGGTGTCGCATCTCTCAGCTTCTTTTATAGTTTTTAACATGGGAAGTGGTCCGAGGAGTTCAGAATAATTCTTGCTGCAGAATTCCACTACCGCACAACTCGCCGAGTAGCAACTGGATGAGTAGCAACGTTGTGTTGCGTAGTAGCGTTACAGTTTTCCTGAAACTTCATCCCACGCACCACAACCTCGTGGAACTAGCCACTTTCAGGCATTAGAACTTTCATAAAACAAGTCTACTCCTATCTCAAATTTCGTCAACGCATTTGCAATGCCTAGAGTGCTGCGAATGTCTAGCGCGGCGTTGATTGCTTTCCATTAGGCGACACGCTTGCTCGTTTACTTTCCTATCCCATAAAAAATAGTAGTTTAGTCGCCGTAGATCCGCGAAAAAATGTTTTAGATCTTTTAATTCAGTGAACGTGTTAATCCATAATTCGTGCCAGATACTCGTCAGTCATCAGAAGTGGAGTCGACCGAGGCATATCACAGTAGGCGAACGAAGTATGGTACGCCGCGATCCAGATAAATTGATGATCTGTGCAGGGCGGATGGTGGAAATTGGATGCATGAAGCCGAAATTCGGACTAGATAGTGCGTCCTGGGGAGGCCTGTGTCTAGCAGTGGACTGCCACGGGCTGCTGAAAATGATTGTTATGATTGAAGAATGGATCACGGCCCAATAACTGTATAACTTTTAGTTCACTCAAATCGCATTTTTGAAAGCGTATCTGCTGTATTAAATAGGCAGATGATTTAATGGAGTTTTCTCACCTGGTGTAATAGGAACTGCATGTGTTCGCAGAAAGGATAGGTATTGCAACTTTACGCACTACACTACTCGTTTGAGATTTTTCCATCAAGCCCCATCCAGCAACAATACCTAATTCTCCATCGATATTCCTTTCTTGCAATTCCCTTGTGGTTGGCAAACATATCGCGCCTGCGTTCGCTGAAGATATAAGAATAATTATGCTTATGTAATAATAATGGCTTTTCGGGCAGGTAAGTCTGCTAGTGGTTCGGGCTTTGCCCTGTAAGGGCATTTGATTTTTGCCTAGCAAACCGTGTCTGATACATTGATATGGAGTTTTAGGAAATTTTCGCAATTCTTATATCGAGACAAACCGAAATATCTTTCCATTCAAAGCGCTTAAAGATCCTTTGAACCTTTTCTTGCCCCTCGTAATTCTTGCACTTATACAAATTTTTGGGGAGCGGTCCGCTTAAACCCCCTACAGGCATAATTCTACAGATTGGGCAGACATTCAGTTCTTCAACATCTTTGGATCCTTAAGGTTTTAATATGGTTGCCTGCCTTGAGCCGTATTTAAACATTTTCTTTGTATTGTTAGATGACTAGCCTGCTCGTTTACCTGTCTATTCCAAAAAAAAAATAACCACATATTCTGCTAAAGCATGAACTCCCCAGACCAGCTGGTCCACACAACGTGCTACCTACACACCACTATATACATACATATCAAGTACTTACGGTAGGAAAAATTCGCAGGCCGCGTAAGCCGTAATAGTGCTATGTCGTTTAAAGTCGTCCTCTTCGAGGGCCTATGTATGTAATCTTCGTGTACTATAGCTTCTTCTATACCAATGTCCTGTCATATAAATATAAATTGTAACATTGTTATTAGTCACATTTTTTATGTACGTAGACATGTATCACCTCTATGCGTACTGTATCAAATTAATTACGGCAAATGCTCTCAAGAGTTGTTTAATCTCCTCAGCACAGTTCCACCATCGCACCTGAATGGCTGGCCGTCCACCACGATGTGGTTTGGTCGCGGCGTTACTTACGACCTACAGTTTTCCCATGTAAATACGACATAGGGGCATTCAAGAGACGAGCGTATGTGTTCTTTTTTTTATGGGATAGGAAGGCAACTGATGAAAAACAATTAACGCCGTCTTTAAAGACCTTTAAGGAAAGCGTCATTATGCGAGTGGGAGGGGGGAGGGAGGGTGTTGGGCTTCCGGAACTTAGACCACTCACTGTACGAAGCGCGGTAGCTAAGCTACCATTTAGACGCCGGTTTTCTGCGGGAGTGTGGTACTTCCCCGGGCGAGCCGGCCCATTCATGTTACAGACAAATAATATGCTGCTATTCTTGATAAAGTATTCGTCTGCAGCGTGACTCTAGCACTAAATTCGCATAATGTTCGCAATAGTTTTGCGAGGCGTCTGTAACGCTTCCGACGTTGTGGATGTCTGTGGGCGGCGGTGATTAACACCAGGTGTTTTGCATGCTCGTTTGCCTACGGTGCTGTACATTAAAAATATCTTATACTAGCTTCGATATATTTAGCTTCGTGGCAAAGCTACATCTTTTAGAGTCAATGGTGACGGGTTAGATTCCGTTATCGGAATAAATACATGTATGTATTGTCTAGAGCAGTATTTCCCATTTAGTGGTAATCGCACCCCTGGGGCTACGTGAAGTTACGTGAAGTATGTCGCCTACTTCGATTACCAGTAATAATATGGGGTTTTAAAGAAAAATATTAGTTATTAAGATACTCACTTCATAATGGGATTCACAAATACGAAGTTTGTCTGTTCCCACACAATCTCGTTTTTTCTTGACATCATGTTCGCCAACTCTTACCCCCGCGACTAAGTGGTTGTTGACGCAGTGCGCTGCAGTTAGTACATATCTTTCACTGATGAGACTACCGCCGCACGCAAACTTTTTGTTTTGTGAACCTGAAACTGTTTAAGCATAAGGTATTTTTTAAAGAGATTAATGCCTGAGTGAGACACAGTTTACGCAGAAACAAACGTTAATGTACGTTAAAAAATATTTCATTTGATTGCAATGAAACGACATATTATTATAAGAACGATACGAGTCAAGATACAAGTAAGATATGGAGAAAACCTTCCAATCCGCATTGGATAAGCGTGGTGGATTAATGTCCGTTCGTCCAGAAATGTGGAGGCCCGTGCCCGGGAGTGGGACATATATGTGCAATGAAAAAAATATATATCAATAATATATATGACATAATTAAATAGCTGGCTCAGTGGCGAAGCTACCGCTTTCGTAGTCAGTGTGTGCGGAGTCAGTTTTCACATCGAGATAAATATATGTATGGTCTACAAGTATAATACTTATTCCGTGTGTGGGTGCGCCGCCAATCCGACTTGGACTTTGGGAGGCTAGTGATCAGCAGTATAACATATACTTGCTGTGAAAAATAAACGTGCAGACGATGCTATGTGATCAAGATGAAGCTGGCAGTTATGAAATGTCAATGAAAATCTTTTTTTATTGTATTTTGTTTTTCATTTGTCAGTAGTCATAAATATTTACACAATTAGCTAATTGATGGGTATATGTGTGGTTATTATATTTATTATCTGTCGTTGCGACGACGACTGTACTGAGTGATGAAATAAATTAGTTCGCTAACTAAGCAATTTTTATTTTTCACGCCATAAAGTATATTGAAAACAACCTAAAAACCGGTAGCATTACTCCTATATTATGGAATTTTTTTTATTATATATTCACGCCTATACCCGCAGGGGTTGACAGAGACTACAGAGCTCCGTCCGCTACCAACCTTCGCAGCAAAACGGATCTCCATTGGTCGCTTTTCGCCTTCGTGAGATTCAGGACGTGACGGGTGGCGAACCACGTCGCCGTCATTTTCATCAAATTAGGTATCTTAAATTCGTCTTTAGTGAATCCCACGAGCCGCAAGGGAGGACGGAGGTCAGCCCCAACAGAGCCCTGCATGCTGTAGTAAGACATTATAGTACCCGGGGGAGCCCGATCCCGTGACGGTCGGCACGCTTGCGACTAGGCTCGCCCCTAATCGGACAACAGTCAGACTTTTTCCTTTATTTGGAATGTTTTTTAAGGTAGGCGGCATTTTTTTCCGTTTTCGGTTGGTATGGCCGCCATCTTATTTCAGCCATTATGGATTTTTTACCATCTTACCCAATTGCTACCACATTTTAAGCTAACAAAATTGTACGAGACCCATTCTTTATCATTTGGATGCGCTGTTTGAAGTATTCATAATGATGAGATTTCTCGGTTTCTATATTTTTATGATATTCTATCGTTTTTGTGCATAAAAAACGACTGGAAAATTTTTGTACTTCCTGCCCCCGGCCTCAGACTTTACTTTGATGTAATGTTTTCAAAATATGTCGTCATTTTTTAATCTATAGTGTTGCCTTGATTTTCCGAAAAATATTTGTTCCACTAATACGTGATAGGGTCACGTTTCGTTTTCGCGTGCCGTTAGATAACGTGTTTTATGAAAATTGAAAATAATTTTTAGGCTCATAACACCCCGATACCGAATCTTATTAATATAGTTACACTAATGGTAAGTTTGGGCTTCTATGGCGTTCATCTCGTTTTCGGAAGAATAAGGTTTTTTCGTCTCCTCTTCCCAACGGACGGCACAAACGGCAATATTATTAATATACTGCAGTCCCGCTCGTACATACAGCCATAAATCAAGAATGATTGAGTTAATGCCGTAAAAAAAGTGTACGTACAATTATCTTAGGTATATATAACTAGGTTTCGAGGTTTGATCATGTTAGTCACTTAGTTAGTCCATGTGCAACTGTTTTCTTAAAATCAATAAATTACCTACATTGATGGGAAATTAGAACAAGCCAAGGGAACTCGTAGAGTCCAGCCTCAGTTCCTCCTACTACACGGTTTCCTTCAAAATCACCACACGTTTCTGGTAAAAGTGACAGACTGGGATGTTCATTGGCTTGAATGTCGTCATCTGCACTGAATCTTTTCTGCAAAAAGTCCGAACAGCAAACCTGCAAAATGGAAGAACTTAAGATTAAAAAGAATATTTTATAATATAACACTGCACAGAAAGAAAGAACCGAGAGAAGGATTCAGTTAGGCTGGGCAGCATTTAGGAAACTTCTTCAAGTCTTCTCGTCGCCCATACCACAAAGTCTGAAGACAAAAGTTTTCAACCAGTGTGTCCTCTCCTGCCCGTACTCTCTTACGGTGCCGAAACGTGGACACTGACGGTCCGTCTCCTTGACAAGTTCAAAGTCGCTCAAAGGGCTATGGAGAGGACTATGCTCGGAGTTTCTCAGGTGGATAGAATTCGAAATGAAGGAATTCGCCGGAGAACCAGAGTCACCGAAATAGCTTTTCAAGTTAGCAGACTGAAGTGACAATGGGCTTGACACGTTCACACCTGATGGTAAGTGATCACCACTACATCTACAACTTTAAGGGCACTGCACATATTTAAGCTACCTAAGGTAGAGGGGACGTGAAAAGATGAGAAAAGACTTGGGCCTCCGTTGAGAGTCACGCTCACCGTCAGTGCGATGAATTATAACTCAGAAAGTATTATAGTTCTCTGCAAACTTGATATTTCCCTAGACGAATCCGTCTATTTGCGTTATAAAAAATAAATTAATATTACTTTTTTTTTATAAAAGTACGCCTGCTCGCTCGCTTCTACCACAATATATTTCATAGACCGCAATTTCTATAACCGCTATGTCTGCGAGACGCTGAAAATTTGAATGTTGTGTCGTCTGGATCGTAGATGTTGATGCTGGTAGCCTGTTAGGCTTTTACAGCTTTATCGTATACAGTACCCGAGGACTAGGGGCCCTCGGGCAAGATGATGATTTGGTGAAACCTGCGCTAGTCGCAGGTTCCAATTTGACGTTCTGTCGATCGCGTGTGCACGTGTATGTGCATATTATAACTTTAAACGTGTCATGATGCTACGTTAAACGCGTAGGGAGTTTTGGCCTAACAGTATGGTCCCTGGTAGTCCCCTAGGCCCTAAGGTCTAGGGGGTGAGAACCGACCGGGTACGTGAGTGAACCTCGTGTACGCGGCCGGTGTAGTGTTGTTACCTACGCTGAGTGCTCGGCTAGTGCCGGGGTGCGTGTGAGTGTAGGTGTCGTGAGGGGATCCGAATGACGCCGTTTCGTCATCTGGATCGTGTAGTACGTTGCGCGGTCGCCGTAGTATGGGGGGCGCGTTTGGGTCGGGCGAGTAATTGACCGAGCGTACCACCAGTGGATTTGGGTGGGAGTCCGATCTCTCGAAGTGACGCTTCGAGAGGTGCTTAAAATACTGCTTGACACTCGGCAGGTTGAGGTCGCAATGTAAGTCGAGGTTGCGCTGGAACCACCTAGCACCGGTGGCTCGACGAATGAAGCGGTTTTGTATCGCTTGCAGTTTTTTGATTTTACTTTTGTGAACGTGCGCAAAGGCAACGCTGGCATAAGAAAGGATCGGACGGACGCATGTTTTGTACAGGAGTAGCTTGTGTCTGAGGGACAGCTTGCTACGGGCGTTGATCAATGGGTGGAGACGGCCAAGGACGAAGGCCGCTTTTGAATGTTGTGTATGCCATACACGATAGTTATATGCAGTTCACCGTATGCAGTTCAGACAGATATATATTGTTGTCCTTGTCTCGAACGCAGTGTATGTGACTGCATGGCGATGTTTCAGTCAGTCGTAACCGTCATCCAAGTAAATACGATCAGATAGCACCTTGGCGAGCTGTCGTGTTATAAAGGTGTTCTTAATCATCATAAATCTAATACCAACTTGTTTATCCCAAAAGCGATATGTTTTATTTGACAAATATACGAGCATCGTTTTAACACACGTTGTTTCATATAGAATTAGAAATATTGTTAACGTTACAAATGTTTTAATAGTCACGTGGACACGTATCAACGAATTGCACTACTTCTATTTTTGACTTTTTTAAGAGGTGATCGATTCCTTTGACTATATTCCTACAGATCATTGATTCCTTTCCGTCATATATTCGAGCTGTGATACAACTTTATAATTTTCGATATTTGTATTAAAATAAAATGTTAAAAAAAAAATTTAATAAATAAAAATTGTAGGACAAACGTGGTTCTTTCTTTTATTCCGAACCTGAACATCTGAACATTTTGTGTAAGTGATCACTGCCTGCAGTGCTGATCATATACAAAGACAATATAGTGATACTAACTTTAAATGTTTTACCATCCTCGGGGATTGAGCAGATGGCATTTCGGAGCAATTGTATTGTAGCGTTACTTTTGTCCGTTTTTATTAACTCTACAGCTGGCGAGCATTCTGAAATCCACGTGCAGTCATCGCAATCCCCTGAAATAAAGTTTAAACACATTCATTCATATAGTCACACCTGTCTTCCTGTAGGGTTAGGCAGAGACCACAGATCTCCATCCGCTACGATCCCGACACACCTTCCTTGCTACCTTTACACTCATCCATCTTTTCATTTATCCTTCTTCTCACATTTATTGTAGCGAAACAGCTCTCCGTTCGTCGCTTCTCGCCCTCATAGGAATCAGAACGTGCGAACGCTTGTGACCAATGCTAACGTAATTAAAGAGTTAAAGGTACGTAGCTTTAATTGGCTCGGGCTGCTAGAGGAGATGGGAGAAGATCCCGCCGCCAAAAGGGAATGTACATGGTAATACCGTCCGGTCTACGATGGTCGATCACACCAGTTACTACCCCAGGTCGGTCGCACAGGATACGGTGATCACTGATTTGAACGATCTTCAAGCAACCGACTCACGTGAACCTCACAAGACCGTGAATAGTTGGGTGTTCTCGTATCGACCAAGTGGAGTAAATAAGTACATAAGTAAAAAAGTACAGTATCGAATTCTGAGCTATGTTTATATATTCAATTGTCTAGCTTATCGGGAAGTCAGTTTAAAAGTAATTGCAAGATTCGTATCGAACAGACAAACAAATAAATAGACAAGATCAAGTAAATAGAGCTGTCAATTTATAATTAATTAATACATATAATATATAAAAGGTGATTCATGCAAACATAAAATATATCCACGGACGACTTACAATGTTATCATAAGAGATAAAGAAGTTGTTACGTTCTGAACTCTCTTATAGAGTCAAAACTTTGGTCTTAACTTCACAAGGTCACAGTCGCCTAGAGAATTATGGAGAAAGCTACGCTCGAAATTTCTCTGGTGTTATTCAGAATGAGAAATCTCCCGGAGAACCAAAGTCATCGACATAGTTCTCCTAATTAGCAAAATGAATTGGCACTGGGCTGGTCACCCTTATCGTAGAACCGAATTGCCATCTCCAGTAATTGTCTAATTACTGGAGATGCGACCGCGTCTCGGTAAACAGCGTGGGACGGTAATGCATGAAGCCGACGATCGGGCTAGGCGGATCGTAGGGCATGATAATTAGGCCTACGTCTCATGGCCAGCAGGCTTCTTAGTTCGATTTAAAGACTTTATTTGAATTAATATCTTTATTTGAGTCTTTTTCTATGTTTAATTTCATACCTGTTAATTGGGAAATTAGTTTAAAATCATTTAGAAATTAGTTTAAATTTACAACAATAGCAAAAAACAAAGTGTTTAAATTTATAATAATGAATAAAATTATTAGAAGTTATTTTATGAATAAATAAAATAAACTTACTTAGACTAAAAGCGGCATTGAAAAAACAAATCACGGTAACTGCTAAAAAGGGGTACCACATTTTAAACTTCTAAATCCGTTCGTACCGTACTGTGTCCGTAAGAGAACTGATTCTCCCGAATATATTATACATTGCAAATCCACAATGTACAATATATGTTTATGTATTCCTTTTCTGTTATCTTAAAATGTATTTATTATGGAAATTACGCCAGTCACATGACGATACCAAATATAGCAGGAAATAGTTAATAAAAATGTTAAATGTATCAAACTTTAAATACCCGAATAATGCCCACACAAACAAAAGAACAGATAAGAAAGTAAGTAAAATATTTTAAAATTAGGTATATTGTGGGGTATTTCTTTATATTAAATACTATATAAGTTCGGAATAAAAAAACTTTCCGGAGAATCAAAATCACCGACACAGTGCTTCGAATAAGCAAACTGAAGTGGGAATGGACTGGTCACGTATGTCGGAGAACCGACAACCGTTGGAGTAGACGAGTGCTGGAGTGGAGATCGTGTCTCGCCAATCGTAGCGTGGGATGCCCTCGACCAGATAATGCAACGATCTGCACAGGGCGGCTGGATAAAATTAATGCGACGCGTGTAACCAAAGATTGAGCTACCATGTTTTACTATAATATTAAAATATTCAAGAAGATTTAGTCATTTATAAAAATTCTATCATCAATATAGATATAATTGACAAACGATAAAGGTATATGAAAATATATTACACTTAAAAAAAAGTCATAATCAAAAAAGCAGAAGAAAAACTGACAGAGAACACTGCCGACATTGCCTTATGCTATATATCTGCTATACCTCGCTCTGTATCTGTAAAACTTTATTTACGAAAGTTATCAATTGCCTATGTAGTTCTTTATTGTTTGTGTATTATCTTAGTACCTCCATCCAGAAATTGAAGCCGAAAATTATTAACTTTAATACATCGTGACTCGTTCACGCCGGCGCGTACCACCGGTGGCCCGCACTAGACCGTCTTATCGGCCGGCGCGTACCACCGGTGGCCCACACAAGACCGTCTTACCGGCCGGCGCGTACCACCGGTGGCACGCATTTTATTGTAGTGCGTAACACAAAACAGGTTTCAGTAGAAGTCGCAAAGAAATCCTTTGAGACCTCAAAGGATTTCCAATCATCGACGTTCAACGATTGGTCATGATTTCCAATCATGACCAATCGTTGACGCGATGAAGCGCGGCATGAATTCAAGCGCCGCATCACAGAGAAAAACATGAAAATCGGCCCGGCGTGAACGTGTTAACAGTGTGACTGTTATCACAATAATTAGTTTCATAATTGTGTACCATATCAGTTTTATTATGTATCTGAGTTCAAACTCTCCTTTTTTAAATAGGCATTCTAGTGATCGTTATTAAAAAACAACTGTATAACATTAAGAAAAATTTTTATTAAATAAAATTAAAAAAAATTAATTGTTAAAATTAAGATTATTAATGGAGTCAAGCGTTACTCTGCGGAAATCCATCACTATGCGGACAGTCAAAAGTTTTACTTAGCTAAGGTCCGCGACAAGCAAAACAATAACAGAAAATTAATAATGTGTGTATTTTGCTGGATCTTAGCCAAGTAAAACGTTTGATTGTCCGCATGTTAAAATTAAACTGTGCACAACCACATTATCTACGAGTATAGTGGATACAACTGTCTACATATTATTCAAAGGCCATATCCATACCTACATAAAGCACTATATCCATATCTATATATTATTCAAAGGCCAGCAACAAATATGCAATATTTCTGCTGCAACACATTTGTTTATTTGCGGCATTAATGGCTATCCATCAGGCTACCCGCATGCTCCTTTATTTTCACATATCATAAAAAAATTATGGGACGGAAAAAGAAGGATAAATCTATTACGAAACTATCTAGAAAGATAAAAATTGCGTTACAATTCCAAAACATTTTCTCGCCGTATCATACATACATATATATTCTCCCACCGCTAATTTCTCCGGCATCCCTTAAGCTCTTATTAAATTTCGCTGCAATTATACTCGTCTGATGTAACGGGAAGCTCAAATTAATTCAGATTTGTGTCGCTACAGAAATGGATTTTGAAGAAATAGTAAAGGTTTTAAAGTAATACAAAGTGAAGCATTGACTTAAGGTATTTTATGCGATAAGCGAATACTTTTCACTATATGTTTAAATTAAACCATTAAATTTATTTTTGAAATACATTCAATGTTTCAGATGAACTTTAACTTTGTAAATAGATATACATTATGTGTATTTACATATATTGGAATGGGCTGCTGTGATATCGACCTTGATAACGACCGATTGGCTCAGTGGCGGGGCCCTCCGCCCGCGGAGTCAATGGTGGCGGGATCGATTCCCGCATCGGAATAAATATATGTATGGATTTATAAATATTTATTCTGAGTCTGATAACCCCCCCAATCCGCATTTCCTTTCCTGCCCTTTCCTTTCTTCTCTATTCTTTCCCTTCCTCTCCACCAATCCACGAGCGAGCTTAGTCGCAAGCGTGCCGACCGTCCCGAGATCTGGCTACCCCGGGTACTATGGTACCTTACCTCAGCATGCAGGGCTCTGCTGGGGCTGACCTCCATTCTCCCTTGCGGCTCGTGGGATTCACTAAAGCGAATTTAATATACCTAATTTGTTGAAAATGATGGCGACATGGTTCGCCACCCGTTATGTCCTGATTCTCACGAGGGCGAGAAGCGACCCATGGAGAGCCGTTTCGCTGCGATGAATGCTCCAGCAGAGACCACAGAGCTCCAGCTCTGTGGTCTCTGCCAACCCCTGCGGGGGATAGGCGTGAATATATATAAAAAAGCTATTGTGATATACGAGAACAAGTATTTGTCGTAATTAAAAATGACTGTATTATACAACCTTATCGAGAATATTTTTTATAGGTAGAATCCATTTTACAATAAAGTGAAATCTACTGTGTTTATATATAAAAAATATCAAAATGATGGTCTTTCAGATAGATAATTTGGTTCGAATATCATGCGTGTGTATGACTACTGTTGGTCACATAAGTTATTGCAGTAGTGACGCCTGTTTGAAAAATGTGTACACTTAGTTTTTGAATCTTCGGTTCTGTGTTGGCGATGAGCGATGGCGTACATTTTACAAACACGAGCTATATGAGCTGTACAATGAGCCGAACGTCATCAAAACCATTAAGATTGGACGCCTGCGTTGGGCTGGGCACGTGGTACGGATGGATGAGGCTAGAGTACCTAAACGCCTACTCAACGGCAAACCAGATGGTCTTAGATGTCGCGGAAGGCCTAAGCTCAGATGGCTAGATGGAGTCGGAGATGGAGTCGTTACTGAACCAGGCTAAGGCCCACCCGCGGCTGTAATGCCTTGATGACTAGTTTTTGAATGTTCTAAAGTGGTATTAGTTTGGAAATACTGCTGAAGCGGGCTGGTTTCATAGAACAGTGGTGCATGGAAAGAAATTTCACGAAAAGCGCACCGTACCGTATCGCCACTCATTTACATACCACATGGTAGGGATAAAACGTTTCTTCGGAGCGATTTGTCTGCAGTAGAATTTAACAACAGGAAGTATACCGAACAATTTGTCGGAGCACTCCCCAATAAAAGTGAATGCAATTAAACACTACGTATTAAGGAACACAGATCTCATTAAAATTATTTCTTGAATGTAAATGCGAAATACAGATTATATTATAACAAAATTACTCCTGAATTAAATTCCACCCGACTAGCTTCAAGAAAAATGATTTGAAACGTGCTTCGTGAAAAATTATTTGTATTTGAAACGTTAGAAATGAATCATGTTAAAAAATTCCGAAGCTAACCGCCGTCAATCGGAATCCGTGAAAAAAATACACAATTATTAGAATGCATTGGTACTTTAGAAACGTACTTTAATTTCCTGTAACGGCTGAATTATTGCCAGAAAATGTTAAATATTCATTGAGTTTTATAACTCTTCTTTTTGACACGTTTCGCCATTTCTTTTGTTACTTATATTAAATTTTTCATTTAAAAGACCCTATTTCTTCTGCAAATATGATTATGTATAAATTACATTTAAATGTATGTCCGTATTTCGAAATAACTGTTTAATCCAAAACTATGAACGAATAGGGCCTTCTGTATCCTGGGAGCAGTGCTTGTATAACATGCCTCCCCATTGTTTAGACTGCCAAGTCAAGTTCTTGGATAATTTCACGTCATTTTTAGAAGCTATGTCCTAAAACTCGATTCCGTCCATTACCACCGACCCACTTGAGCACTCAATTCCTTTTTAGTCTATCCTCAGAACTATGAATGTGGACCAAACAATACTTTTTATTGCTTAAATTTCTCAAAGCCGACAACACTTCTGCAATGCTTCTACTGCGGATATTTATTGGTGGCATTGATTGCTTTTCACCAGATGACACGCCTGCTCATTTGCCTTGAAACTCAACTTATCTATATTTAAAAAAATATATTTAAGACGTTTCTTTACATCTTCATCTACGAAATTCATATATTTTATTTTTAATCTTCAAAAGGCAAAGTGAATAATGGATAGAGCCACAGGCATGACGTCAATCAATATGAATAAATAACTAGACACTACTTGTTATGTTGAGTCAGGTACCATATCATTATTTGATAAAGTCTTAATTATATAAAATATTATAATAAAATTATCATATGTTTTTGTATTGTGGTCAATTAATAATGTATTGGTTGACCACAATACAAAAACATTCGATATTAAAAGTCACCAATTAAAGCGATCGTTCCGGGATATTTTTGGCAGCCGATAGAAAACGACATTATTGTTATCCTTCTTTTTTATTGTTTTTTTATCTGTTTAATGGTGTTGTATTTCATTATAATATACCTAAGATATTTATATCATACATATAGAAATATAAAAGGAAAAGTAATAAATGGATAATGTAGGAACATTTGGTTCCTCCACATGTTTTTTACAGGGCAGTAGCATTACTTGCTGGCACTTATGTTGTTTTATTATACGTATATATATGTATATATATATATATATATATATATATATATATATATATATATATATATATATATATATGATATATATGTGTTATATCTTTATGTACTTATTTATGTGTATTTATATATGTATTCCAAATTTGAATAATGACCGAATTGGAAGGTCTCAGCACGAGCTAGTGAGACCTACTCTGCTCCATCTATATATATATATATATATATATATATATATATATATATATATATATATATATATATATATATATATAATCCGATGACCATAGCTAGCTTCGCACAGATCCTTTCCGGCATTGTAAGCTACAATTCTCCCTATCTCTCTACTTTACTTCCTACGACGCTCTGCGGCAAACGAGGTCATAAAACGCTTAGTTCGTTAGCTCATTAGAGTAACGGGATGTCCTTCATCTTATCGATATTTAAGTCATTCTAAAATTATCTGTCCATTATTTCTTAAAAAAGTAAATTAAAAGTCATATTGATGAAATTATTATTATTGAAAATTAAATATTATTTGTTTTTTTTTATAGTTTATTAGTTTTCATAATTTTCTATATATATTACGATGGTTTTAAATCCATAAAATTTAAAACCATCGCTTTATAGATTTTGGTCATTATGATGTTTTCGGTTATCAGAGAAAACAATAAATAGGTGAAATTCCCAAGCCGTCCTTGCGCTTTATGCAATTGATACAGTGAATTCGTATAAAGCCTTAAAATCGTGATTATGAAGTACGATCATGATCGTCTACGGGCGATGGAATGCCTTAATCTTCGACTTCAAGCATGCAGTTCTTGTCAGGCGCTACTCATCGCTTCTACCCAGTTCACTCCAACACTCGTCTATTCTACATATGGTTCATGGGTACGTGACCCCGGCCTCCCGAGCTACTAACGTATCACTCTTTATCTTCCGTTGCGGTAGTATCATATCCCTATCTTCTGTCTAAATCCATCATTCCTTTCCCCTTCCCTTTCCTTTCTTCTCTATATTTTTCCCTTCCTCTCCGTCAATCCACGGTCTATCGTGCCAATTGATATGTGGCTAGGGGCGAGCTTAGACTTCCCGGTACTTTACTTACCCTCAGCATCCGGGGCTCTACTGGGGTTGACTTCATCCTTCCTTGGGGCTTCAATTCATGCGGCGTGGGATTCACTACGACGATAACCTAATTTGTTAAAAATAGTGGCGACGTGGTTCGCCATCCGTCACGTCCTGATTCCCTTGAGGGCGAGAATCGACTAACAGAGAGTCGTTTGAAGAGTTTTGAAGTTCGAGTAGACGGATGGAAGAAAAGATGGATGAGTGTGTAGGAAGCAAGGAAGGTGTGCCGGGAAGTAGCAGATGGAGCCTCTGCCTACAATGAATGTTTTAATTTCAAATCCTAACTAGAAAGATCCCACGCATAGCTGAGAGAGAACAGTTCTCTGTGTGACATTAATTTATCGACTAAAATATATTATCAAAAATGGTGTTCAAACATCACTAGGGAATATTGTTGAATAATACATGCTATTCGTAATTATTTCTGCGCTCGGCAACTGCAGGCTTATGGATGATATTTATTTCAAGTATTGTTCATTATTTTATCTCTAACGTGTACTTTGGCCTTGCCGTAAAATATGTATGTCTTTATAATCTTCAATTCTTCTTCAATTCATATCCTGTTCAAATTTTCATTTGTTTTAAAAATGAAATACCTTCTTATTTACTCTTACTGACACTACACTAGGTCCATAAACGTCGAAATTTTTTTGCGTTTCATTTTTTCTTTTTTTGTAATAAATTTCTTAAATGTATCGAATTTCCTCATTAGATTCACTTATTTTAACGGACAGAAATTAAAAGAAAATAGCTGGAAACAACAACTTTTCTTTTCTTTGATTTGATTTTTCAGTTAAAACTAAAAGTGAAATTGGCACTGGCCAAGTAAAATGAAGTAATACCAAATCTCTTGAAATGTCTAGCCAATTTGTCACGTTAGGTCTTGATGAAATGGTGGCTATTCTACCAAAACCTTCCATGGACTTATTCAGTGAACTAAATAAGTCAGGATACATGCATTTATTTCATATCACTTCACTTATAAGTCTTAAACTATATTGTATAATACGTCACCACAATTAAAACATATAACTGATAAAATGACAAAAACACAACGTCACTGATGTTAGTTAAATTTAAGTAAGGAAAAGTCAAAACAATAATTTTAATGAAACACCTTATGGAATAACCTTTTTAATGATACCAAAACTAGCTAGTACCAGAGAGTACAACAGCGCAAAAAATGTTATTGCAAGTTTATACATAAATAAGAAAGATCTAATATATTATACAATACTTGAATACCTCTATATATTTGTATTTATATATCTTGTTAAAATTTTCAATCGTTAATAAAATATATTTTTATTTATCATATATTGATTATTTATCATATCAATATATTTTTATCAATCATCATCAAGTGTCATCAATCATCATGATGATGATGATTGATGACACTTGATGTAAATACAGTATTTTCTTATAATAATTCATTAATTAAATTGAACTAATCAAGTTTAATTATATATGGGAGAAAAAAATTCCCTTGTAAAGATATTTAGCGGGATATAAAAGTAGGAATTGACTTTATTTTTTTTTAGATCCCTTATTTAATGTGAAGAATGTATCAATGTTATCTCTCAGCATCTTTTTCGCTTGCACAACGGGTAGTGCCCCAAGTAATTGTTCAAAATAATTCCTGCCGCTGGTTTCCACTGCGGCATAACTCGCAATAAAAAAAAAGTTTTATCTCTAAATTAGTGGCATTCTAATGCGGTGCAATTGTCTTGAAATACACAACACCACTTTGTGGAACCAGCTATCTTCAACGGTATTTCCTTTCCTTAACGGTGTTTAGGTACTAGTTTAATATTATTTAAATATAATAAATAATATTAAACTAGTATATAATAGTGACAACTTATAATACTGTAGCATGCTAGGGTAATATGTAACAGTAATAGAGATGACTTATTTTATTATAATATACTAAGATCTAAAGGGCTAATGTAACACGGACTGCAGGGCCCTTGACATGTATCCCCGGCCCTAAATATTAATCATAAATAAACATTGAAAGAATGAAAACTTGAAGGACTTTTTTTGGTCAGTCTAGTCACGTCACATCTGCGGAAAAACGATTTCCAATTACAATATAATTTGATCCCAACTCATCCCGGCCGCGCTGTACGACAAACGTGACGCGGACTGCTAACGGCGTGTTACGGGTTTGTCGCCAAATTGAATGCGCCATCGACATCGCATCGGTTATTGGGCGCCGCGTCGCTTCAAACAAATTTCGACGCAATTTCCTTTTCATTGTACGCTTCGAGTGGACTTCTATTTTGTTTTTGATACGGCTCATTAATTTGACTGTCTCGTTATCAGCTGTACAATGAGCCGAACGTCATCAAAACCATTAAGATTGGACGCCTTCATTGGGCTGGGCACGTGGTACGGATGGACGAGGCTAGAGTACCCAAACGCCTACTTGACGGCAAACCAGATGGCCGTAGAAGCCGCGGAAGGCCTAAGCTCAGCTGGCTAGATGCAATCGAGAACGACTTAAGGACAATCGGTGTGAGAGGCTGGAGGGAAAAAGCTAAACGAAGATCCGACTGGAAAAATTTACTGGACCAGGCTAAGGCCCACCCGCGGCTGTAATGCCTTGATGATGATGACGATATTCAATGTTTATCCATACTAGTTCGTTTAATGGAGTCATGCGTTACTTTGCAGAAATCCATTACTCAGACTTTTGACTGTCCACATAGTGATGGATTTCCGCAAAGTGACGTCTGACTCCATTAATAATCACAATATTAATTTTCTGTCTTTGTTTGCTTGTCGCGGATCTTGGCTAAGTAAAAATTCCAACTGTCCCCATACTATTTCCTCTGTATCTTGTCATTCATACGCTGTAAGTTCCACGCTGTATCTTAGAGTAAGTTATATTTTAACCTCTTAGGCGCGATTGCCTTTTGCATGGGGCTGTTTCTCTGTACGTCAGATGTTAAGGCGAAACAATATATAAAAACGATTATTTAATTTAAATGGTTAATAAGTGCGTTACTAGAGTGCGCCATTATTTTGACGCATTTTTCAGGAAGATGACATCCGCTAAAGCCACTTTAGTGGCGCGTCGGACAGAAAGAAGACATTCAGAAGGAGAACGCTCGCGAAAGTGTAGTTGCGTGTACAAAGTAGTGTATTAGTAGTCTCGCTCGCGAAAGTGTAGTTGCGTGTACAAAGTAGTCTATTAGTAGTCTCGCTCGCGAAAGTGTAATTGCGTGTACAAAATAGTGTATTAGTAGTTTCGCTCGCGAAAGTGTAGTTGCGTGTACAAAGTAGTGTATTAGTAGTCTCGCTCGCGAAAGTGTAGTTGCGTGTACAAAGTAGTGTATTAGTAGTCTCGCTTGCGAAAGTGTAGTTGCGTGTACAAAATAGTGTATTAGTAGTTTCGCTCGCGAAAGTGTAGTTGCGTGTACAAAGTAGTGTATTAGTAGTCTCGCTCGCGAAAGTGTAGTTGTGTGTATTAGTAGTCTCGCTCGCGAAAGTGTAGTTGCGTGTAGAAAGTAGTGTGATATTTGACATAGTTAGATTTTTTATTAGTTAGTTAACATGAAGGAGTGCATAAAATTAAAATAAACAATTTAAAAAATTTGTGAATTATGTTTGCATTTCTATTACGGGGGACCAAAAGTTATTTAATTTGACAAATCAATTTTTCAAATTAATACATAGACACGCGTGGTGGGTGGTGGGGATAGCTTCTACGTTCGCAATCATGGCGCATTGTGCCTAAGAGGTTAAATAAAACAATATTTTTAATTAGTTTTTGTTTCTGCCGTAAAACACCCCTTTTACTCGCTTCCTCCCATGGATAAGGTGGGACTTGTGTGGCTGGATTCTTCATTGCATATTTAACGATTTATTATTCTAAACAAGTGTGGTAGCCTATTTAGTATTTCATAAATGTTTTGTATGTGGTCTGTATGTATTATAGTGCGGATGTGGAGCGACGTTGATTTTAGTGGTAGAGCCACGCTGCAGACTAATATTTTGTCAAGAATGGCATGTTATTCGTCTGTAGCATAAATGGGCCCGCTCGCCCGGGGAAGTATCACACTCCCGAAGAAAACCGGCCCGCTTCGTCCGGTGAGTGTTTGAGTTCTGGAGGCCTAACCCCTCTCGCCCCGTCCATAATGACACTTTCCTTAAAGGCCGGCATTACTTCTGCACTGCCTATGGCACTGCGGATATCTATAGGTGGCGTTGATTGCTTTCCATCAGAAGACACGCCTGCTCGTTTGCTTTCCTATCCCATAAAAAATCAATTGCTTTCTATCCGATGACCCAACTGCACCTGCTGTTTGCCTTCCTACCCCATAAAAAAAAACACATTTCTTAAAAACCGGCAACATTTCTGCAATAATTCTGGTGTTTCAAATGTTTATAGCTGGCATGGATTGATTTCCGTCAAAACTGTTGGAATAAATACAAGTTAACGGAAAGCAGCGTCTACTTAAGTAAAAACAAATTCATCATCCCCAATCTATCTGCCATGCGTCGATAACTCCTGGTAGAGTGGTCGTGGTCATAGATCGTCTAAGAAGGCGGTAGTGGCTTCAGCGAGGTTTCTCCATCTCTCTATATCTTATTACTAGTCAAGCGTAAAAACATCCATTTTGTCGGGAAACTAACATTTAGTCGTAAATTAAAAAAGTATAAGGAATATCGTGGACATAGATAGTTAAACACTCTACTATCGATGTGGAAAATTCTTGTGGAAGCCTATGTAGAAAAGCAAGCCAATCTTAACACTGTCAAACATTTTGTAGAAATAAAATAGTAAAATAACCAATCCTCATATTGGAATACTGCAAAGTACAGCAAGTGATTATAAATATTAAGTCTGTTTATATTTATTATTTAATTAATTATATTATTATCATAATCTATGCATCTATTTCTATTACGTTCACTAATATTCTATTTACAACAAAGCTAAAAGTCGAATTTTATTCACAATATTCACTTTGGTCGTGGACACGCAATTATTGAATTAAGGAAAATAGGTCGTTTGTTAAATTGGTAACTGAAATAGGAAAATAACTTATCAATAAAACGAAACGGCCAAAAACACGTGCGAGAAACTCATTGGTTTGTATACTAATATTGTCATAACTATTATAGTTTTACTCTTCGATTAATTTAATCATTTACTTGAAATAACTGTTTTCAATAGTGCCCAAAATAGCACGAATGATTTCGCTAATGTCACGGAAAAAAAGAATGTAGATTACACGAAGGTTACAATCGGTGCGGTCGTGATTAGAATGGAACAGAATATGGAAGACACGAAAGAGATTGATCGGTGCGGTCCAGATAAGAATGGAACAAAATGGAGAATACACAAAGAAGATTGAATGCTGCGGTCGAGATGAGAATGGAATAGAATGGAGAAGACACGAAGGAGATTATTCGGTGTGGTCGGTGAATAAGAATGGAATATAATGTAAAAGATACAAATGAGATAATTCAGTGCGTTTGAGATCGGAATGGAGAAGACACGAAGGAGGATAATCGGTGCGGCGAAGATAATAATGGATAGAATGGAGAAGAAATGAAGGAGATTGCGGCCGAGTTAACAACATCAATAGAATTTTAAAGAAAGTAGTTAGTAGGTATTTTATGATTAACCCTTAACTTAAAACAACACAAACATTTAAAATACTGTTTACTGTTAGTAATCTATGTACAGGTACATTATGTTAGAACATTCACCAGATATGTTTACTATTTAATTTAATTTTGTTTTATATATTTACATCAGAAAGGGCTAAAAAGGGCTAAACACAAACATCAAGAGACGTTCAATATTTACAGGACAGGGGATTTTGCGAGGGAGTACATCAAAAATAGGATTAAGAAGTTTAGGATAGTTAAATAGAATATGGATTGTTGAACCTTCGTCGACGCCACATCCGCGCAGTGTGGTCGCACACCCTTAGCCAGGTGAACTGGCGTGCACTGCCCAAGACACAAACGACATGTAGATATTACTCAGCGATCATCGGGTGTCTTGGGATAGCATGCTAAATAGCAGCGTCATGTATAATACAATATCTTATCCTACTATCCAACTTCCTACTAATATTATAAATGCGAAAGTTTGTGAGTATGTATGTTTGTTACTATTTTAACGAAAAAACTACTGGACGGATTTGGATGAAACTTTACAGTAATATAGATTATACATCGGAATAACATATAGGCTACAATGTGTAATTATTTTATGTAACTTTGGTCGGAATACATGTCAATTAAGTCACAAAAAAATCTAGCCTCTGAGAGCTATCTTGGCGTACGCTGCCTAAACCATTGGAGTTACATAAAGATGATGTACCGTAGGGTTGTTTGTCTTGAATAGTTCTAAATAAAAGTCCGCGACAGCATATATCTATCTTTTATTTGGAAGCCACTATGACCAAAATTGTGAATCATAAATTAAGTAAAAAAAATATATTTATTTAAAATGATCTGTCACAAAACTTAATGTGGCAGACCAAGTTCCACGCTAGCAAAGCCGCGATCAAAAGCTAGTAATATATAAATTTAAAGAGCTATTCACGTCAAAAGTAATATGAATAAGGAAAATCATGAACAACGTGTTATCACTGAAACATAAATGAAGCACTAAAATATGAACGTCTGATTTTCATGGTATAATTTATTAGCGGTTCATTAATCACTCGGTGTCAGTCCAGGTTTGTGAAGGTCAAAATGTCAAACGCACTTGACAAGATTAAGTAGAGAATTCAGTTGGTAACACTTATCAACTTCGAGTTGAGCAGAATGCGATGGTTTCAATGTAACACTGAGAAAAAGATTTCTTCTTTTTCTCATTGTTACATTGAGACCATCTGGATGAGTGGCGATCCAGTACGGTGTGTTTTTCAGGAAACTTTTTTTCAGGCACTACTACCGTGTGGAACTGGCTATCTCCAGCGGTGTTTCCGAACCAATACGACATTGAAACCTTCAAAAAAACAAGCCTACACTTTTCTTAAAGGCCGGCAACGCTTCTACAATGCCAATGGCACTGCGCATGTCTATGGGCTGCGTTGATTCCTTTCCATCGGCTGACACGTCTGCTCGATTGCCTTCCTAGCCCATAAAAAAAAGAAATAATCATCAAACTGTGATAATATGTATGTATGTACATATATGTATTGACAAATGAAAGGCATGCGTCTTGTTCGATGTCTAATTTTCATGCTTTTGCATGCCTCTCTTAATTCTCGTACAGAAGGCGAAAAAAATTATCAACCCGATCTATCCCTCTAGAGGACCCTCGCATAAAAGGTAACTGGCAGCTTCGATTTGCCATAAATTTAAAGTAAAAGAGATATATGGCGCATAAAGAGATATATGTATAACAACATAGTAAAAGGGTAAAAAAGTTAAACAAAATAATTTGAAGTTTGTGGCACTATTTATTGAATTTCATAAGTTAATAAATATTTCGAAGTCTTAATTATATTTTTAAAAGTAAGTATAATAATTAGACAACAGCCAGAGCTAGTAGCCATACAAAGTTTATAAAAGGAACTATATGTCACAATGTTATTCGGTAAGTTATTGAAAAATTAAACAACAATTACAAGAAGTGATTGAAAATTTTATTTGAACACCATCGTCTTCATTAGAATGGACAACCAACTAAACAAGAGTGGGAGATAGGGACCATAAGAAATATAAAAAAAAATATGACATAAAACAAAAAATATTTTGCTTATTTAGTGGAAGAATAGGAAGGCAGACGAGCAACGAACATCTGCAACACTAAAAGCATAACAGATACATTGCTTGTCTTAGAATAAGGTGTAAATGTGGAGGAATGGACTTTAATACACCACGCTTGTTTAATGCGTATTGGCGGGGTTGCCAGACTCGGAATAAATATTTGTAATCCATACATATATTTTTTCCAATACGGGGATCCATTAAATTTTATACATATTTTATATTATAAAGACCATTAAATACACGGGCGGCGGACCAAACTGAGCCAATTGGTCGTCCTGAGATTATTAATAGTTTAAGAAGAAATGTTAACAAAAAGCTTACCGAAAATATTTGTTGCCAAAATATGTAAAACTTATTAATACAGCCATTTAAATTTATGTTTTCTGTAAGTAAACAGATTGAAAACTTTATGCTTAAAGCTATTATGAGTAATGTATTTTATGTTATTCATAGATTTAAAAGCTTATTAAATTATTAAGTTGCAATAACCCTCTTATGGGGCCCAGCAAAACCAGTAAGGTCAAATAGGCTCACATTTATTTTATACTTCATTTTAATTTCTAATAATTAATAATAAAAAAAATCACTACCTGTGGACATCTACAACACAAATGACGTATCCTAGGTAAAAATTTGAATAATGGGAGAGGAAGACCGATTTAATGAGAAGGAATGAAAAAGATAATAATTTAATAGTGGTAGAGCCACGCTGCAGAAGAATACTTTGTGATGGCATAATATTTGTCTGTAGCATGAATGGTCCAGAACAATCAGACAAAGCAAATCCAGTTGCATCGTGGAGTGAGACAGGGGGATGTCATATCCCCGAAACTGTTCACTAATGCGCTGGAAGATGTCTTCAAAACATTGGACTGGAAAGGACGTGGCATAAACGTAAACGGTGAGCACATCTCACACTTGCGCTTTGCCGATGATATCGTGATCTTGGCAGAATCGCTGCAAGAACTACAAGCATTGCTGAACGGCCTAAATGAGTCCTCCAGACTGGTCGGTCTGGCTATGAATTTGGATAAAACTAAAATAATGGTAAACCAACATATTGAGCCAGAACCGACCACGATCGATGGTGAAGTTCTCGAAGTTGTCCAGGAATATGTCTACCTAGGCCAAATAGTGCGATTAGACGGAGACAACTTCGAGAAAGAAGCCGACAGAAGGATACAGCTGGGCTGGGCAGCGTTCAGGAAATTCCGTCAAGTCTTCTCGTCGCCCATACCACAAAGTCTGAAGACAAAAGTCTTCAACCAGTGCGTCCTGCCCGTACTCTCTTACGGTGCCGAGACGTGGACACTGACAGTCCGTCTCCTCGCCAAGCTCAAAGTCGCTCAGAGGGCTATGGAGAGAGCTATGCTCGGGGTTTCTCTGGTGGACAAAATTCGAAATGAAGAAATTCGCCGGAGAACCAGAGTCACCGACATTGCTCTTCAAGTTAGCAGACTGAAGTGGCAATGGGCTGGACACGTTTGTCGAAGAACCGACAATCGTTGGAGTAGACGAGCGCTGGAGTGGAGACCGCGACTCGGCAAACGTAGTGTGGGACGCCCTCCTGCTAGATGGAGCGACGATCTGCGCAAGGCGGCTGGCAGAGACTGGATGCGTGTAGCCGAAGATCGGGCTAGGTGGCGCGCCTTGGGTGAGGCCTATGTCCAGCAGTGGACTGCCGCGGGCTGATATTGATATTGATGAATGGTCCTACTTGCCCGGGGAAGTACCACACTCCCGCAGAAAACCGGCGTCTGAATGGTAGCTTACCTACGCTTCGTACGGTGAGCGGCCGTGTTCCGGAGGCTCAACATCCTCCCCCTCCCTCTACCCCCTCTCTACCCCTCCCCCTCCCCTCCCCTTCCCCTCCCATTTCCACTCCCATAATGACACTTTCCTTAAAGGTTGACAAGGCTTCCGCACTGCCTATGGCGCTGCAGATGCCTTGTCGCGGTTCGCTTCCCATCAGGTAACACGCCTGCTCGTTTGCCTTCCTATATCATAAAAAAAAAGATAAGAAAGAAGAGATTAATAGGTTCTTCAGATATCAGAAATTAACGTACGAAATAATATAGAAAATGAGATAGTGCTGATATTCTAAAGAAATACAGCAATTATATTAAGATCGTTTTATAGGTATCAGTGTGTCAGTTCCTTTAGAATAAAGTCCTATGGCTACTTGCTCTAAATAAAATTTATACAGCAATAACAGAGTACAAAGATGTAAATACAGAAACAGGTTATGTCTAAAATTTACAAGTATTAAATAATTCTTAAAATTAATACACTATTTTTATTTAAGCGTGCAGTAACTAACTGTTCCAGAGAAAATGTAACCCGCATAAATATATAAATAAACACTTGCGTTTGGAACATGATTATTCTTAAATATTAGATAATAAACAAGAACAGATTATTAATGGAGTCAGGCGTTACTTTGCGGAAATCCATCACTATATGGACAGTCAAAAGTTTTACTTAGCTAAGATCCGCGACAAGTAAAACAATAACAGAAAATTAATAATGTGTGTTTTTCTGTTATTGTTTTACTTGTCGCGGATCTTAGCTAAGTAAAACTTTTGACTGTCCATATAAGAACAGATTAGATAAATAAATAGAATTCAGTTTTACTGTACCGTTTTGAGCCATTTCGTTGTTACTTGAACAATAATATCATGATTAAGTTTATAAATATAGTGTGACTAGCATCAATATCATTTATTTGTTATCGAACAACATTAACAACTTTAACGCGTTCACTGCGTTATGGGATCTAAAACGACTCTTACTCTTCGGTGTGGCAAATTTTTTATATGGAATAGGAAAGCAAACGAGCAAGCGTGTCGTCTAATGAAAAACAAGCTCGCTCCTCCTCACCAACGTCTATTTTTTATTGGGTTGTCCGGAAAGTTCGTGTCGATTTTCGGTAGGTAGCGCGAGAGATCTGACTGAATATATCACAATTATTGAAAACAAATGACATGTGTACATATTCTAAAAGAGATAGCTTCAGTCATATTTGGAAAAAAGTTTGGTTACGATTTGTAAATTTTTATCAGTTTTGTACGCCTTAGAATATGGTGGCAAATAAAGTGCATTATAGGCATTTAACGCTTTTCTTTTTCCGAACGGGAAAAAATCCCACACAAGCGGCAAATAAGATGTGTCCTGTTTATGGCGAGGGTGCTGTAGCCGAAAGAACTGTGCGAAAGTGGTTTGCTCAGTTTAAAGCTGGAAATTTCGACCTGGAAGATCAAGAACGCCCAGGTAGGCCATACACCGATAAATATGATTAGAACAGAAATCGAGAACAATCCACTCTCCACATTACATCAATTAGCAGAATGGTACCTATATAATTTAATAAATGTATATCAATATTTAAATTAGCTGCGTTTTAATCGTCCTAAAATATCGGCACGAACTTTCCGGACAACCTATTACAATACAAATGATAGCTAACTTTTTATTCTTATTTACTTTTTGTTTGTATGGCATTACTGCGTTCGAAACTAGCAATAAAATATTTGTAGACTGTTAATGTATTTATTTTTTTGACGACATATGTATCGGGTCGGAGATTTAAAAGGCTTAATACATACAGTAAAGTCCGGTCAAGCGTTCTCGTAGATCCCAAACGCACTGCATGTGAGGTTTTTGATAGTGGAAACGCAGTGAACGTGTTAAATCAAAAACATCGAAGAATGCACAATCACAATCTGTACCCTTTATCACATGATTTCATTATATAACTACACGATTCATTAGTTCTATCAGTTTTCAATTTCACAATCCTCTGATGATAGGGAAAATAAATTCTTGCGCGTCTTGTGCTTGTGCTACCAATTTTTTTGCAATAATCCTGTTTGGTGTAAAAAGAAACATCAGAAAAGATTTTTATTTATTTTGTACTAAACAAAAATTAGTTACGAGTAAAGATAGAAACTTTAAATAGAAGAGTCACTATTTATAATTTTTTGGTTTATGCAGGACAACAAATATATTTTTAATAGTTGTATGAAATAAATAAAAAAAAACGAGGTTATTATATTCTCGCGACTAATTATGATGATATTTTTTATGGGAGCGCTATGAAAACTAGCAAGTGGGTCACTTGATATTAAGTTACACCGCCGGCCATGGAGATATACAATACTAAGGCCGCTGCATATGCATTCATTACCTTAGAGTTAATAAAGATAAATATAAACAAGATAGTAATGGTGGGGAAAATGAGTTGAGTCTTCGGATTTTTATTTTATATTGGCATTTTTTTTATAGCAGGGTAGGCAAACAATGCGGGTCATCTGATGGTAAATGATCACCGAAGACCATAGTAATTTCCGTAATGCCGAAGGTGTTTCAAATTTTGGAGCCAAACTGTGCTGGATAAAGAAATGATCACTGGCGAAGTTTTATGAACAAGGTGTCGTTAAATTTGTGAATCTTTATCTTCTGCGCTGGTTATGCCGTGTACACAGGATAAAGGGGACATCAACCGGAGCAGACTAAAACTCATGTGACCATGGGGCGAAATAAAAATTTTTCCAAGTCCAATTTTAATTTTTTTGTCTGCATAATATCAATGTTGATGTTTAGAAAATTGACTTTGTTAAGATGAGGGCTAGGCTCATCACGTTTCTCCCCCCTTTTTTATACTTCCCATCACACTATTTCACGTCCTACCCTCAGGAATGCAAAATATCTCGAATACCTGCGATATTACAAATGTCTATGAGTAACGAAGCTGGCTTACGATCATCAGGTAACCCGCTTTCTCGTTTGCCTGCCTATTTAATAAATAAATGATGAAATTCATTACATTTGTAAACCAAAATACATTTTGATGTCGAATCAAATGTAACAATGTCTTTAATAGCAGCATAACGGATAACGTTCGACGTTTCTTTTTACAACGATACCTTAAAACTAAATGTTTTCATAAATTCTTCGACTTAACTGCACAACTCACATTGAAGTGTATATGTATAATACACTAAATCTATATTATTAAAAGATTTAACAAGTTTTTTTCATACCTGTGAGATAGGAAGAGTGGAGATCTTAATTAAAGATAATTTCACTATTATTTATTGCTATTTAACTTCTTGCATCAAATTTTAAAACGTGTCAGATTAATAACTCTCTAGTTAATAGTAAATTCAAACAATGTTCTAATTATTTTAAAATTTATATTCTTTTAATAAAATACTTTCTATAATATTGGTCTTTACTAGAGTTTTATTAAACTACTTAATTTATATGTGATCGAAGTGATTTTAAACATGCAAAATTTGAAATAGATACAAGAATGAGCAATTATCAATGATCATATACAAAGTTCTAAATATCTACTTATGTATCTAACGTTTCTTTTAATATATTAAATTCACTACATAGTATGTCAGTTTAGAGAATTTGTCTTTCTAATAATAAATGATTTGGTGTTATTGATCGCTGAATCGCTCGTGCGTTCCACCTCATTATGTAGGTGAACATTTTTATTAATGGAATATGCTTTTTTTCAATTTATTATTATTGTAATATTTTCTTTAATTCCAATCATAATCACAAATTTCGTAACTGAGAAGATTTATCATCATTTGTTTTGTTTTTTATTTATAATAATGTCCTTTGCCATAAGTAAGTGTCTTTGATTACACATTTTATTGTTTATTGTGTTACACATTTCTTGGCAGCTGTCAATATATTTATGTGTTATCTTAACTAAACTTATTTAGTTATTGTATTCTTTACCATTCATTCATTATATCCTTTGTTTTGTACATTCTCTACGTATGTAGTTGGTGTTATCATCAAGAAAGTTAGTAATTATATTAAGAGTACAAGTAATAAATTTATAAAAAAAAAATAACGAATGCAAATACCTTTTTAATACAATGATTCAAAAATCAAAATACATAAATGATACATTTCTTCAAAATCCAAAACAGTCAATGAAAGACATCGATTCTTAGAAACTAAACGTTTTAATCATTTTAATATTTGTGAATTTGCAAAGTTAAGATTTCCACCATAACGTCAAGTGTTTCTATTCACAAATTTCTCATAATTATACCTCAAATGAGTCGCGGTAGCTGGTGAAACCTAGTTGCAATTTACAACGCTTAGTGATGAGACGTTCCGGAGCCAAGAGTTCATATTGAACTATTTATATTAATCTACTAAGATCATATATATATATATATATATATATATATATATATATATATATATATATATATATATATATATATATATATATATATATATATATATATATATATATATATATATATATATCATAGGTCATTACTGGCACATATTTAAAATTTTAATAATACTCTCAGAATAATTAATTGTCAAAATGATGAATAAAATTCTCAGAATGATGAATTAAAGACTAAAACATATACAAGGATATATTACTTCTAAATAATTTATGTATCATGAGTTGAATTGACATGTCTTAACCCGTTAAGTGACATCAAATATAATATCTGGATAAGTCAGTTAGTATCGAATGAGTCAACTTTAGCTTACTGACATACAATAAAGGGATACATATTTGTATTTTTGGAGCAGGGTGTATTTTTGAGCATTTTTCACATGATTTTGAAAACAATAATTATACTTAGAGTGAAGTGGAACGACAACATATTGCACCAACCCCACATACATTAAAACAGAGTAAGCTAATAATAATGAGGTTTCCACAAAAAGAAAAAGGCTTTTTTCTTACAGTTCTTTTTTCTCTATCAAGTTTTGGACGTAAGATGTTCACTTTCTTTTGTTAACAACAGAACTATTACGATGTATACATATGTCTCTGTACAAGTCGAGTTGTTGGTGAACAAATATGCTAATAATAAATTGTACATTTTACTTCGGAAGAACTAACTACTTAATAATAATTACATTTGCAATTTCAAAACGATTTTTTAAATGAAATCCATTCTAATTCTTGCGTATTTAATTCCTTCAATTTGTTCTTGCCGTTGACAATTCTTCGTAATCCACTCAGACAGAATAAGCGAGACGTCTAAACGTCTTTCGATATATATTACAAATTTTAGATTGTTCTAATACTATATCACAAACAGCTTCACAATGTGTTTGGAAAGCCTAAGGTCAGTAAACAATTAAAAGGGATATGGAATTATTGTACTACAGTTTCAACATGCGTATAATTCGTCGACTCGTCTTATTTGTAGGATTCCCTTCCTACCTGTAATAGAATGAGAATGTTTAAAATATTAATAGAACGATAACAGACGATAATGTAAAATTTATGTTAAGTGAGTGTTAAGGCAATTTTTTTGCATAGTCCATATATGTCTCACTGCTGGGCACCGGCTTCTCCACTTGGAGGAACAGACACTTGTCCCACCATGCTCGACCCGGTAACCAGACTCGGAATAAATATCTGAACGCTATACATATCACCATTGGTTTGGATTGGTACGCACCATTGGTTCCGTAGATAGGTGACTTTGCTTGTTTACAATTGTAGACAATGTTTTTCCACCAAATTTCGTTAATTCTACGGTGGTTGCCAACCGACTTCCCATCGAGGTGACCTTTGTGGGACGCTGGTTGCCAACCATGAACTAGTCGCATAATACGCCGGCTTATGTCACATGCTCAGAAGATCAACTACTAAGTTTGCTTTGCTATGTTACTATTAATATCTAAGCGTTGAGTGCCAGAGCCCTAGATCTTTCTCTCCCCTTTCATTCCAATTTCCCCCCTTCGATTATTCTATATAGTTTTCTGCGACCACTTGTATAAGCAGTTAATGTAGCTGGCTTCCGAGTGTTTTGGATTAAAATCTCGGTTGAAGGTAAAATTTGAAAAAAAAACAACTTTGGTTTTCTACGTTTACATCATATATGGGTCATCTTAGGGCGGGTTTAAACTAAATGGACATAGAGCTAGAGCTAGAACAAGAATATTCTTTTTCAATCTTTTAGTGTAAACGAAAGATGGTTTTTAGCGTTTACACCATAATATCAATGAGCAAGAATGAAAATCAAGAACTAGAATTCTTGCACGATACATGTTAAGATCAGCCGAATGCATGCTTCTTTCATGTCAATTCTGTGATTGGTAGATTGCTCGAATAGAAGAACAATTTGAAGAGACGATCCCTCGTGACGTACGAACACGCAAGAACGCTCTAAGCATCTGTTCGCACGCTCTATTACCGGTTACATCAAGTGAGCGAGCATTCTCAGAATATTCCATAGAATATTAGTGAATGTAGACAAAACAAAGTAAGTATGCTCTGCGTCTGTGTATACTAAGATAATTTTATAGTGGGGATTAAATGAACATTAGTTTGTCTGATACAAATCGGCCGTTAGGATAAGAAGAGCAATATTTTATAATACGGATTAAATAAAACCACATCTAAAAGTCAAAACGTATCTAGCAAACTTAAGATTGAAAACCATTTAAATCTTTATACTTTAATATAGTCGTTTTTTTTGTTTCCTTACCAAGCGTACAACTCCTCGTCCCTCCACGTATCTCAGTCAAGATTCCCACCGTTCCGTAGACCAGCCTTCGTTTCGGGCGGCACCTGCTTTCTGAAGCAGTCGTCCAGGAATGTGGACATCGTGCGGTACAAGTGACGCCGGACTCCCGTCAAATCGTGTCCTTCATCCGGATAAATCTAAAGAAATACATGTACATATGGATATCTTTATTTATGTTTGTTATTAATCTAAACGGAGGCTGCCGATTAGGCCATTTTCTCAATCGACTTTTGTGTAGTAAAAATCCCATTGACAAAGCCGTCGTACGTTGATGTTAACAATAATTTTGCACTCTTAGTATTTCGTTGCATATACAATGCATACAATACAATACGATAAGATACTTACTTGCTGACGAAACATGCTGCCCTGGTCCGAAAGTGATTTAGCAAGCGCCATAGTTTGTTGTAGATGGACAATGTCATCGGCAGTTCCGTGTACCAACAACAGCATCTTGTCGTGCAATGCTGCGGCTTGCTTCGTGACATCGGCGTCAGCGTACCCTCGATAATTGCCCGTCGCGTTGGGAAAGCCCATGTAACGCTCCGCATATGCTGACGCTGTTAACAATCATGGTACAATAAAGAGACAATCTTTGCCTTATTTTTATGATGTCTTAGTATATTCCTAATATATTTAGCATCAATTGAACACATTTATGAAAGTTATTTAATATTTTCTGTAAGAAATTGCCCGTTGTATACAAATGTGTGGGCATATAGACGGATGCTCGCTATTAGTTGGACTCAAAAAGTGGCTAATGACGAAGTTCTCCGACAAGTTGCAGATCGTCAAAGGTAGAAAAGTTGCTTACCTGGGTCATATTATGAGACATGACAGGTACAAATTTCTGCAACTGATAATGATAGAAAAAGTCGCGAGCAAAAGTTAAACAGGCATAACAATAAACAGACACAGCATATACATAATAAGGAGAATAAAAGAATGTGAAAAAATAAAAGAAGGTCAAACGGAACCCTGCACTCCTTTTATGAAACGCGCTAACACAATAAAATGCTCTCGTTGATATCTAAGTGAGTGTGGTACATCTCCGGTCGAGGTCGAGAGTCGAGATCCATTTTTGTTATTATGGGATTGATGTACATATATGTCGGCGTATTAGAATTAATATCATTATTTTATGCAAAGGACAAAATTTAATTTTATGTGACATGTGGCGCCATCTGTTAGCGGATTTTGTAAGAATAGTATTGGTTTATATAAAATGATTACAATAATTGTAATTTTTGTAAAATAAATAATTTAGAATAATAGTAAAACCCATATAAATAAATATGTATAATATTTTGAATTATAATTATTTGAACTTGAATGAATAAATATATGTATGGATTACAAATATTTATTCCGAGTCTGGTAACCCCACCAATCTGCATTGGACAAGCGTGGTGGGTTAGCGTCCGTTCCTCCCGAAATGGAGAGGCCGGTGCTCAACAGCGGGACATATATGGGCTGTTAAAAAGAACATAAAATATTTTGACTATTGAGCTGTATTTTAAGAATTCTTTTGCAATAATTTCATTTGTTTCTTATAAAATATATTGTTGCTATGCTGAAGCAAATCTGTTTTTAGATTCTCTGTTCGTTAAGAAGATATCCATATCATATATCGTATCTGAGAAGGACAAAAAGATAATACAATTGTTTTTTTATGGGATTGGAAGGCAGACGAGCAGGCGTGTCACCTGATGGAAAGCAATCAACGCCGCCCATAGACATCAGCAGTGCCATAAGCATTTTAAGTGTCAGTTACCGTAGTATCGCCATCGGACGATGGGTGTGAGAACTACGCCGCAGTGGAACACGTTCAGCGGACTGGCGAGCGCCAACGCTGCGAGGAACCCGCCATGGGCGCTGCCCCACACGGCCACACGTCTAGCGTCGATGAAGTGGAGGGAGTCACGTAAGTACCTGTCATAGAAGTAAAAGAGGTTACGTAATAGCGTGGCTGCCGTACTGCTTACGGCGACACTCGGGATCTTTAGCCTGTATTTTATTTTCAAATAAAATTCTTCAAAACGATATGAATTTATTTTTCTTGTTGTTTCATTGTACATTTATATCATATTCATAGTTATTTATTTATTATATAATCCAACAGTTTCATTACACAAATTCTTACTTAAAAATAATATAACAAGCAATAAAAACCAAAATAGGATTACACAGTTTGGGCTTAAACATATTACTTTTACAAACTAGAAGACATATCAAATAATAAAAAAAAGAAAAAAAAAATTACGTTGAGAATCTAATTTTGTGAGTAGATGTGTATGTGTGTGTGTGTGAATGTATGTATGTATGTGTGTGTGTGTGTGTGTTTGTGAGTGTGTGCGATTTAATTTACTGCATCTTTACGTTTGAGTGTTTTTCTAAAATTCCTTTTGACATGCTGAATAAATCTATATCTGAATAAAACTCATTATATGTTGACTATACAGCTAAGGATGGAATTACCAGCATAGTGCGTATTTATTCTTTATTGTATTTTATTCACATTTTTCAATTTACATTTTATATATGTGCCGGACTAGTGACATGTCTATATAATAGACGTCAGTTGAACTAATATTTTGTTGTAATAGAAAACAATTTATTTCTTTGTTATTTTAAACTTTAAAAAACGAATTTAAAAAGAAATAATACAAAAAGTTTTATTGCATTACTGATATGCATACATTTATTAATGTATCACTACAGTATCTAGGTTCTGTGTTGACATATTGATTAATGTATCACTAATTTTTAAAAACTTTTTATTCGAATATATAATAAAACCTTCTTTATTATATTATTTTTTTTAACATTCGTTATATTAAAACTTAAAATGTGGACAGTCAGGATTTTTAATTAGCTAAAATTGGCGACAAACAAACAAAAATAGAAAAATAATATAAAAATGTGTGTTTTCACTGAAAGAAGTGGACTTACGGGGAACTTAAACTAGATCTTCCCAACCACTATCAACAACATCAACCACACCACTACTTTTCCACATGAGTTTCGCCTCAACACAAGCCATTATCAGGTATAGTAGAGATATAATACAATAAAAACATAACATCAAGTTAAGGCTTGTGCTATAAATTGATTATCAAAAAACTCACTCAGCAACTTCTAATTGATCAGCTAATTCCACTGTACCAAGCCGACGATGGAGTGTGTGATGGGCGCCTAACCCTCTGCCTCCAGCTCCTCGTGCGTCTACTGTGGCCAGCACGGCACCAGCGCCAGACGCGAGAGAGCCCCAATCAAGTGTCCACTTTTCTGTTACGAGCTGAGTACCTGGTGCTCCGTGGCTGAATACAAAAAATATTTACATTACATATCTCCTGTTAGGCAGAGACTCTATCTGCTACGATGTCGGCACACCTTCCTCCACACCCAACACTCTCATCATGCAAGCTCGCCGGCTAAGGGTACTCTTGACCTGACTATTCCAAAAAACTTCGGCAATTTGGTCAAGGTATGTTTTCCTTGGTCTTCCCCTACTGGCCCTTCCCTTATACAAATATGATGATGATATATCACGCCTCTTTCTCGTTCGGATAAGTAGAGATGACAGTTCTCCATCTGCTACGATCTCGGTATACTGTCTTTGCTTCCTCAACACTCATCACTCTGTTCATGCAAGCTCGCCGGTTAAGGGTACTCTTGAACTGGCCTTCTAAAATTTGATCAAGGTATGTTTTACTTGGTCTTTCCCTACCGACCCTTCCATCCACATCCGCAACGTAAATTTCCTTTACTACTCGTCTTTCATCCATCCTGTGCTCAAACCATCTAAGAAAAATATCTATAAGTAATTGCAATATTGTACATAAGTTATTGAATTGATTTTGGAATTCAATACGTAAGTACATCGTCACAAAGAAAAGTTTTATCCCCACCATCTGCATGAGTGGCGATCCTGGACGGTGCTTTTTTCCCGAAACTTCCTTCCAAACATCAACACCCTGTGGAACCGTCTACCTTTAGTGATATCTTAAAACAAGCCTAAACATTCATCAAAAGGCGGCAACATGTCTATGTCTATTTGTGTTGTGGCATTAAACTTTTTCCATCAGGTGACATTCTTGCTCTTTCGCCTTCCTTCGCCGCCATTCGTCCCTCACGGCTGCCATCTTCATGCACACATGTAGGGGGCTGTTGAGAGCGGTATTTATCCGATCCGTCCACCGCATTGGAATTCTGCCGCGCGCTCAGGTCCCTTCCACTTTTCCCTGCATTACCGGGCGCTCGATGGAGGTGTTATCGCGCCGAGACACGTGAAACAAAGAAGGTAAGTATGCTTTCGACAACAAACCGCGTTTTGGTGGCTTTTGTTGTGTCACGGCTCTTCCAAATACGCTTTAGGTGATCCATGGCAGATCTAGCAATGCATATTATTATTATATGCTAAAATACTTACACTTTTAGCACCAAAGGATATTTAGTAACCTCATCTTCTCTTAACCCTGGAGGCAGTAGTAACCTTACTCTGGCTGTGTGCCCGCTCGATAGTTGCACTGAGAACGTTCTAGGTGTGGGTAATGCTATTGTTGATAACCGCTCCTGCATCGGAATGTTGTAGATTAGAAAGCTGCATGTAATTAGGAAACATCCATGAATTACGTCACACGAATTTCATGATTTTGGAGCACCCCCTTATTACACCAGCAGTTGAAGTTTAGTTTTAGTACTTTAAATTTATGCATTTAGTGCCGCAAAGTTTAAGATTGATCCCACTTAGTTATTGTCTCTTGATGTCATTTTATTACATCGAGTAAGAACCCTCCATATATTTTACTTAATTTCAGGTATTTGTTATTAAAATTAATAGTAAACAGTCCTTTGACTGATATTCAGTAGTCAATATTTGTGATGTATCCATATATTTGATGCCTTAAACTGCACGAGACATATCTAAACACACTATTTAACAATTAAATAAATAAAGACGACCTATTGGCTCAGTGGCGGGGCCCTCCGCTAATGGAGTCAATGGTCGCGGGTTCGATCCCCGCATCGGAATAAATATATGTATGGATGTATTAATATTTATTCCGAGTCGGGTAACCGGGGGGGTTATCAGACTCGGAATAAATATTAATGTGTGTGTAACGTGTGATGTAATTTATGGGTGACCCTTTACTGATGAAAAACCAATAAAACTGACCTTTACGACGGTATTATTTTCAAGATGCATAAGTAATCTAGGCTCTGGTAATGCAATCTTATGCAAACTGGAAGTAGGCACTCCTGGTCCAAGGCACTCTAATACAAAATACGCTGACGTCGGACTAAAGTGTGCCTCGTAGTAGAGACACGGCAAGTTTTGTGCAAGACCGTCTGTGAAAGAAGATTATTTATAAACTTCACGTTTCTCATTTTTTATATTTATTATATTATATAACCTCATATATGTTTTTCTATGTACTACATTAGACGAATTATTATCTATTATGATTAATTGAGTCAGACGTTACTTTGCGGAAATCCATTACCATGTGGACAGTCAAAACTTTTACTTAGCTAAGATCCGCGATAAGCAAACAACAACAGAAAATTAATAATGTGTGTTTTCCTGCTGAATGAAGTGGATTTACCAGGAACTTAAACTAAAACTTACCGAAAAACGGCCGTCAACAACTCTTCACCCTAACCACTATACACAACACTAAACACACTACCACTGTTCCACCTTGTAAACGACACGTGTTTCGCCTCAACAGCAGGCATCTTCAGGTATAGTAGACAACCGTTAAGCTGACTTAGTCGTTTTTCGGTAAGTTTTAGTTTAAGTTACAGGTAAATCCACTTCATCCAGCAGGAAAACACATATTATTAATTTTCTGTTGTTGTTTGCTTGTCGCGGATCTTAGCTAAGTAAAAGTTTGACTGTCCACATTATCTATTATGTTAATTCTCAGGTTCACGGGAAGAGATAATTCTTTGGAATTTTATTAGTATTTTCCAATATATTACTACATACCGACATACAATTAAGAATAAAAAAGAAACAAACCAAAAAGCATTAATTTCATAGTTGTGAGTCTGCCACTGTTATAGAACTTTTGTAAAGCTATCTTTTTGGAAAATCAAATATTTTTTCAAGGTTTATAGTTAATATATTATAATTAATATAATATATACCAACAAGTACATTTAATGCAATGTACGTCAATTAAATTTATGAAAATAATAATAATATTAAACATTCAAAGAATATGAGAATTAGAGGAAGGAAAAATCTTTTATTACCAATTTTTACTTGACATTTTATTTTACTCATAGAAAAAAGGAGGCTTATAAAATATACTGCAATCATAAAAGAGGCGAAATTAAAACCACAAACAAAGGGCATTAGGAATGTAAAAGAATACTTAAATAAAGATTTGAATGAACACAAAGAAAAACATAAGTAAATTAAAATAAACAAAATTAAAACTTATCTATAACATCGTAGGAGCCAGATTCGTTTATACAGGAACAGGAATCTTCGGAAGTTAATTGTGTCTCTAAAACCCAAAAGAAAACAATCGTTTTTATTATAACTGTTTGAAAATTAATCTATATAATCGCGTGCTTCCAAATTTCGAGGTCGTTTTTAAGTATGTATAGTTAGTTATATATATAAATTTAAGAGAAATAGGAACAAGCAGGTAATGAATTACAGGATCACTGGTGAAATATCGCTGACTCTGTGAACACCAATCCAGGATGAATTCTAGTTTGGTGACTATGGGTAAACTTGTAAGAAAACTATTATTATATAACATTCATGGCATTCATGGTATATCGATGGATTCCGATACCAGGCAACAAAATGTTGGAACAATGGAATAGGAGGTGTCTTAAAAGTGCTGTACGTTAAAAAAATTATAAGGCAATTTATTTATTTATTTTATTTAATAGTTTATTGTACACAAAACAGGAAATACAAGAATTAAAAGGAAAGAAGATGTACAAGGGCGAGCTTAACTCAAAATTGAGTTTTCTTCCAGCAAACCCAGGAGTGAAAGATAGATAAGATAAGCTGTGAGGATAGAAATTGGGAGGGTTGCCGTAAAACTCCAGGTTAATTGAAGGTGAAGGCTAGGGTACAAATGGATACAAATCAAGTTTTCGATGAGAAATATTATATAATATACTATTTGGCGAATTTCTTTATATTGAAAAACGAATTCAAATATATAAATACGACCTATACGATGAATAAGACGACCAATTGGCTCAGTGGCACTCCTCCCCCCCACGGAGTCAATGATCGCGGGTTCAATCCCCATAACGAAATAAATATATGTATGGCCTACACATATTTATTCCGAGTTTGGTAACCCCACCCAATCCACATTGGGCCAGTGTGATGGATTACTGTCTGTTCCCTCGAGAAATGAGGAGGACCGTTAATAAGTATGCGTTACGTTTTAAAGTATCGCATACTTATTGACATTGTGTAAATGACAATTTACTTAATACTGAAATATAACAAGTCATAAACAGTCAGTTTGCAGCTGTATTGATATCATCGCGTATTGTTCTTATTGTTATATATATAAGGCTTGATTATACATTGTAGGTTTCTATGTGGGTTTAATTACATGTATGAATAATATATGAGTAATATAATAATATGAGACTCGTGTTTCTCACAATGCATTGTACATCTCCGTGACGGTCGGGCAGAGGCAGAATATCAGTTTCTCTTCTCAATGAGTGCAGGTTTTGACTGAGCCATCGACCATTTCCATCTGTTTGTAATGTGAATTGATATGTGTAATGAAGTTAATTAAAATGTATACTGCAGAAGGAAATAAATTTATCTATCTGTCAAACTCCATCCAGCAGCAGTCGTTTACAAGCGTTTGTTGATGATATTTATTTAAATTAGAAAAGTCTGTAATAAACATTTGTTTACAGTGCTCTCCTGTATCCGGAACTAACCTGGATATCTTTTCTTCTTTTTCTTTGCGATGGACGGAGATGTAGCTGGGAGCTCTTCATCCCAATCGCTATCCCATGTGCTGTCACCTGACGACGCTAGGTTGCCGTAAAACTCCAGGTTAATTGACGGCGAAGGCTAGAGAACAAATGGATACAGACCAAGTTTTCGATGAGAAAGATTATATTATATACTATTAAAAACGAATTTAAATATTATAATACGACTTATACGATGAATAAGATGACCAATTGACTCAGTGCCCCCCCCCCCCACGGAGTCAATGACCGCGGGTTCGATCCCCGTAACGAAATAAATATATGTATGGCCTACAGATATTTATTCCGAGTCTAGTAACCCCGCCCAATCCACATTGGACCAATGTGGTGGATTACTGTATGTTCCCTCGAGAAATGAGGAGGTCCGTGTCAGTGGGAGCTGTGAATGAATTATTACTATTTGTATTATTATTTTATTATTACTTTTTGTATGTATTACCTTTGTTTCTTCATTGTTTCATTTTAAAGTATCGCATACTTATTGACATCGTGTAAATGACAATATTAAACATATAAATATGAAACTCTTCATGTACAACATACATAATAAAATTGAAATGAATAAAATAATAAATGAAATCTTTGTAAATATTACAAACTTCCATGTTTGTCAGTGAATTCGTCCTAAACGGCTGGACCAATTTTGATGATTTCTTTCTATGTGTTTTACCCTGAGTAGTTTAGATTCACAATTGAATCCGGTAGCTGACGCTGCAATCGGATAGTGGGTTTTATTTTTCAGGGCAGAAGAACGTCTACTTGGCTAGCTAGTTATACATCATAAACTTTAATGCAGGATTTAATTGATACAGGTAGTTAAAAGGTAAGTTACGAGCGGTGTTTCCGAATTGATACGACATTGGAGCCTTTAGTAAACAAGTCTACATATTTATCAAAGTTTTGCAATGCCCTTTTTGGCATGCCTATTGTCCAAGCTTGAACTTACTGCGGGTATATTTAGTGTGAAGGTGGCAGAACAGCGGTCAATCCATGAGGCGATCGTACCGGCGATCGTCACTTCAGAATTCAACTGACAAGCTCAGTACAAGGCGCGCGTACTTATCGTTATTATTTGTACATTGTTTGTCACTCTTTCATGAAAAAACTACTGGACGGATTTAGATGAAACTTTACTGTTATATAGGTTATAAATCGGAATAACATATAGGCTACAATTTGTAATGATTTTATGTAATTTTTTTGGTCGTAATATAAAGATACATGTCAATTAAGTCGGAAAAAAATCTGGCCTCTGAGAGCTATCTTGGCGTACGCTGCCTAAACCATTGGAGTTACACAAAGATGATGTACCGTAGGATTGTTTGTCTTGAATAGTTCTAAATGTCCGCGACGGCATATATATACGTTTTATGTGGAAGCCACTATGAACAAAATTGTGTACAAAACTAAGTAAAAAAAATATATTTATTTATAATGATCTGCCACGAAACTTTATGTGGTAGATCAAATTCCACGCGAGCAAAGCCGCGGACAAAAGCTAGTTACTTAATAATTTAATTATTTTGTTAATTCGAATATATCTTTAAAACAATTTGTGGGTGTATTAATCTTAGTCACCCACTCCTATGTAATCGCGGCCTCAAACTTTCCTTGCGCATTAGAATGCTCCACTGTTATATCTGGTCCGTTCTTCTATACGGATGTGAGGCTTGGACGCTTAAAGAAGACCTCAGAAAACGTATAGAAGCGTTTGAAATGAATATAGACAGATGCTCGCTATTAGCTGGGCTCAAAGGGTGGCCAATGACGAGGTTCCTAAAAACAAAAACAAGTCAAGCAAAAACGTGAACTTTTGTAGAACGTCAAAGGTAGAAAAGTTGCTTATCAGGGTCATATCATGAGATATTACAGGTACAAATTATGGGCAAAAGACAAGTTGGTCGAAAAAGAAAGTCTTGGCTACGTAATATCAGGGAGTAGACCAGGATAGCGAGTCCTCCAGAACTGCTGCACCTCGCGAAGGACGAGGAAAGTTGTGCTGAATTTGCTGCCAAACTTCGCTAGTCGGAGAGGCACTCTTAGAAGAAGACTCCTATGGGACCGCGGATGTCTATGGGCTGCGTTGATTGCTTTCCATCAGTTGACCCGCCTGCTCATTTGTTTTCTATCCTATTAAAAGAAAAGAGATCAAAAGTTATATAATATAATTTACCTGCGAGTTACAAGTAACGCAGTAAGGCAACTTTTGCGGCGTGCCAGGCTTTGGGGGTTCTGCAGAAACTCTATAAAGATGCTGCTGCCCTGGTTTACCTTCCGGTATTCCAAGGTAATATCTATAAACAAAAATAAGTGAGTTTACTACAATAAATGGCCAACTTAAGGGCAGAGGTCAATTTCATGTCTTTTAGAGGTGGAGGGAGGCAAATTTTTCTCAAAATTTTGACAAAACTTCTTAAATCCTGGGTTTGCTGGAAGAAAACTCAATTTTGAGTTAAGCTCGCCCTTGTACATCTTCTTTCCTTTTAATTTTTTTGTATTTCCTGTTTTGTGTACAATAAAGTATTAAATAAAAATAAATAAATAAATAAATAAAATATCACAATGTTTTAGGCAAACTTTTTGCTAAAGAATGTATGAGTGGAGGCTACTACGCTTCGGTCCGTAAGCGTTAAGAGCCGGAGGCCCAACTTCCTTCCCTTTCCTTTAATTTTTTCTTCCTTTATTTTTCGCTTCTGCTGTCTGTAATTTTCTTTTTTGCTTCATTACTTTCAAGAGGGAAGTGATAGTAGGGGAACAGAATTTTTTTTTATTATTATTCTCACTCCACAGTACGCAACGCATTTGTACTATCGTTTGTCTCTCTGTACTTTTTCATAAAGAAAGTTGTCAGAATGTGTTGTGTACATTGCTTTTGAAGTCAATTAATATGTAGCATTTATTTTAGTTATTATTGTTAAAGAGAATACATACAAACATATTGTCACAACTGTTTCCCGAGTGTGAAGGAAGCAAGAAAGGTGTGCCGGAATCGTAGCGGATGGAGATCTATGGTCTCTGCTTAACTCTACGGGAGACAGGCGTGACGATAGGTATGAACGTCATTAATCATTTCAAGTAAACTAAAAGTGTTTCTGTTGGGAAAATAGAATAAGATTACATCATTCTTTCAATAGTAGAATCCAAACAGGGGCCTCAGATCGTGATTTATTTCATTTACATAAATAACATTTAAACTTACATGTGTTGGTTTGTATGGTCCCAGGCCAACAATCTAACAACATCAAAGCTGCCATGCGTAAGTGGCAACGCCCTGGGGCCATGCGAATTGTGTTCAGTTCGCACAATGTGCCGGAACAGGCCAGCTGGCCCATCTCTTATCGGGGCCAGTGTGACGAGGGACCCTCCACCGGCAGACCAGAGCGGCACGGGGGCCGATTCCACCCAACCTTCCGAATTTGATGTTATCCTGTACACCTGTCGAGAAAAAATGACATTTTTTTCCAAAACCCACATATAGTTCACTGCCTCCTCATTTCTGGAGGAACGGACGTTAACCCATCAAGCTTGGCCAATGCGGATTGGCAGGTTACCAGATTCGGAATAAATATCTATAAGCTATACTAATATTTATTCTGATACGGGGATCGAACCTGTGACAATTGACTCCGTGGGCGGGGGGCCCCACCACTGAGCCAATTGAAAAAATATAATATGTTAAGATTGATTGACGAATATAATATGTTACATTGCGGAAATCCAATAAACAGTGGACAGTAAAATTTACTTGGCGAACACATCACAAAAATAATATTGTATTAGCGAAGAATTGTATAGAGAACTCAAGTCTAAATATCACCAAGTAACGGTCCGCAGCAAATCCTCCATCATATCACTATGGTTACTAGCTTAACAACGTCAAACACACACTACCATTTTTCACTATAAACATAACGCGTTATGTTTATTATGAAAAATCCTTAGGTGTAGTAGACTCTACGACAGACAACCGCGGACAACAAAAAGACATGTTACCCTAGTCGCTTGTTGCTTTTAGGACAGATTGAAAAATTTTGATCTTCAAAAATCTGGAGCAGTTCTTCCTAATCTTTTTTCGTTCTCATACCCCTCCGGCTTCGTGGGTGTCTATGGGCGGCGGTTAGATCGCTTATTACCAAGTGACCCGCATGCTCGTTTGCCCGCTCTGCTATAAAAAAAATAATATGAATCTTACCTCTTGACAAAACCACATGGGACTTTTACACACAGACACGACGGACAGATTCTGCACTCTGGTCAGCCACACCACACAAACCTCCGTCAGTGACACCCACTGCGCGCTGGTGAAGTAGTAATCGCTGGGGAGAATATTTTTAATTTAGCTAGTTCCGATAGTTCGTGAAAGTAATTTGTTCCGACGCAAACCAATATACATATAGTGACTATATGTATGTATGTGTGTATTTGATATGTGATTTGTCTTGAATGAAGCATTATTAATAGTTTTTTATCGCTTATTTTCATAGATACATACATATCGTCACGCCTGTCTCCCATCCCTCCCATCCCAAGGTAGAGACCATAGATCTCTATCCGCTATGATCCCGACACACCATCCTTGCTTCCTTCATCTTTTCACCCATCCTTCCTCTCACATTCATCGTAGAGAAATGGCTCTCCGTTCATTGCTTCTCGCCCACGTGGGAATCAGGACGCGAACCACGTCGCCGTTATTTTTTAACGAATGAGGAATATTAAGATTCGAAATAAAAACTTACTTAGCTAAGAAGCATGAACATAAATCAAAAGAATAATTCAGGATGTTTGCGAAGAAGTGCATAGCGAATTACTTACCGAGAAATGGCAGGCAGCAAATTCTCGGTCATCAGAAATATCGTTTCTCGGTAATAATATGCACATTTTTATTATTTCATTTTTTATTTCTTTTCAAAATATCTAACACGTGAAATACGTGAGACTACTAAGATATACATAGATTTAATTCAGTTTTTCCGTATACCGTCTTTCTCTGGGTGTATGGTGTGCGCGATCTAGCATGTCTTCGCAAACACATAATATTATTTTTCTGATTTATGTTAGCGGGTCTAAGTGTAGCTCTTTATAATTAATTTTCGCAACACGTGACTCCATAAATTATCAAAAGACATTTAAAATTCAACACCGTCACTATACCTTCTAGTAGCGCTATGTCCGAACCAATACTGTATTAGAACATACAAAAAATAAGCGTTCACATTTTCTCAAGGACCGGCAATGCTTTTGCTATATATGTATAGTGTTTCAGATATTAATGTCCGGAATTGATTTCTCGTTTGCCTTTCTATATCATAAAAAAAATGTAGCCGAGTCGGTTATTATGATGTGATCGTCGTCATTTCTGTCATGTGTGAAGAACATTCAAATTGTTCGTTTTACAATTCTGTACAAACGTTTAAATAAATAAATAAAAAACTAATACATAGAAGAGGACATGGTGGCAATGGAAAAAATTGGTAAGGAAGCCATTCTTATCTTCCGTCATATCCTCAGTCGTAGTGCCGATGGAAAAAAAGAAGTGTAGAAGAAAACGAATAAAGAAGCTGCCAATGGTTTATTTTATCTTTAAACTTTAATTCCTTACCCTTCTTCCAGGATGATTTTAGGGGGTGACAGATGCCTTGTCCGTATGTGCTTTGGATCCGCGATGTCCGCCACTATTAATTTGACTGAAGGATTGTTGGTTCCTGGTTTTGGGTACCTCACGCTTCTGATTTCAGGATACGTCTGTAAAAATATTTTAAATAAATAACACATTCAACCATTGCTGTGTGAAGTCACTGGGCAATTACATTGTAAAGAAGAAAAGAATATCAAGCGACGCAAATATAAATGTACGAGAGTGTCATATTTGCTAGTTTTATATTTATAACTCTAAGCTCGTGGAGGTCAGAAGGTTATTTTTTAAAAAAATCTAACTTGTCGACGACGGTTTCAGTGGTTATATTATAGATTAAATACCTCTGTACATCTCATTGTATAGCCTTATGACGACTACATACTCGTAGATAAGACTAAAAACAGCCAGTATTACAGTATGAACCCTGCCTCAATTATAATTCTTTTATTTTTTGACAATACGTAATGTATTGAATAGTGGAAATGTATATATAATACTTTAAACAAATGATAATAATATATTTTTTATTATTATCGAGGATGTAGTGGTGCGAAAATATTTTTATTTATACGTGAAATATAGTTTTATTAGGCGCGCATGTTACGATGCGTCGTGGTGCTTTGGACAATCCCTATAAAAATGGCGTGGCATTCAATGTGACTAGATTAAATAATGGTGTGCTCTTATATAAAAGCACACACCCGTCAGTAGAAAATAGTTGATACATTACAACCAATTGTTATCGTATATCGTAAGTTGATTACACGATTTAATTTAAATGTTCAGAAACTGCGAGCCCCAAATTACCTTGGAAGGGTCGTCTGTATCCAGCGCAGCGCCGTACCAGGGTAACTTCTGTTCGTGGACTAAGCTGTCGTTGAAGGTCGCATACAAGACCATATGGCCATCTGCTGACATCCATAATGCTGTTCGAGATTTTAAAATTTCCTCTGAAACAAATTTTCCGTATAAATTTTATGTGTGTATGTGTGTGTGTGTGTGTGTAAAAAAAAGTTTCTTATTTTCTAATTTAAGATTTATATAGTTATAGTTAAAGATTACTAGTGGATTTGATATAGAAATAATACGGTAAAGGATTGCAGAAATTATAAAATATTTTTTTATGATCACTAATTAAAAAAAAGTATAAAGCTATGTTACTTAATAATGAAACGTGTTACAACAACTTATAACAGTCATGTTTCCGCAGTATTGGTATTGTAACGTATTGTTTTTTTTATATTATAACTTATATAAGCCTTGATTATAGATTGTAGGTTTATATGTGGGTCGAATGCTGCGTGTATGTACTATATATGGAACTCGTGTTAAAAGGGTTTATTTTTTTATTTATTTAATACTTTATTGTAAACAAAACACGACATACAAGAATTAAAAGGCAAGAAGATGTACAAGGGCGAGCTTAACTCAAAATTGAGTTTTCTTCCAGCAAACCGAAGGCTTATTAATAAAGTCGAAAAGATTAACGTTCAAATTTATTGGTTGAAATTCAACTTTTTTTTATGGGATAGGAGGGCAAACGAGCAAGCGTGTCGTCTGATGGAAAGCAATCAACGCCGCCCATGGACAACCGCGACACCGCAGGAGTCGCGGAAGCGTTGCCGGCCTTTTAGGTATGTATAGGCTTGTTTTTTGAAGGTTCCAATGTCGTAACGGTTCGGAAAGATCGCCGAGGGTAGCTGGTTCCACAAACTGGTGGTGCGTGGAAAGAAGTTATGAGAGAAACGCACCGTAGTAGATCGCCACTCATCCAGATGGTGGGACTACTACAGTGACTACTGTAATTTCAGTCAATCTCATGAATAAAAACAGGTGTGAATGAATAAAACAGGTGTGAATTAAAAACAGATGTGAATGAATAATATAGGTGTGAATTAAAAACAGATGTGAATGAATAAAATAGGTATGAATTAAAAACAGGTGTGAATGAATAAAGCAGGTGTGAATTAAAAACAGGTGTGAATGAATAAAACAGGTGTGAATTATGCAGATTCTAATGCCGCTCACGTTTTTATTTTAGTTTGTTAATAAAACCGTTTAGCTTTTTTAAGCGTTAACCGTTTAGTTTTTTTTCCAATATATTTTTCGTTTTTATTTTTATCCACCAAGTTTAATGTATAAGACTATACCAATGAAATGATGCCAAACTCTAGGGAGTTGCTATAACGGTCAAAAATGTTTCATTGTTCACCTCGTGACAGATCCTCGCTATCAAGTTGAAATTATCATGAAATTAACTCAATATGTGTCCTCATAAGAACTCATAAGAACCGGTTTATATAATAGATTAAAAAGCTGTAGCAAGATTTGAAACAAACAAATATATGGAGTCAGTGATAACTGACTGATAAGTCAGAGTTAAGCCGTTGGGAAAGTAGTTAGATAGTGGTAGAGCCACGCTGCAGACGTATTCTTTATCAAGAATGGCATAATACTCGTCTGTAGTATGAATGAGCTGGCTCGCCCGGGGAAGTATCACACTTCCGCAGAAAACCGGTGTCTGTGTGGTAGCTTAGCTACCGCGCATCGTACGGTGAGCAGCTGAGTTCCGGAGGCGCAACACCTTCCACCCTCCCCCTCCAACTCCCACTCCCATAATGACACTTTCCATAAAGGTGGGCGGCGTTAATAGCTTTCCATCAGGTGACACGCTTGCTTGCTTGCGTTTGCCTTTCTATCCCATAAAAAAGTATGAAAGCATAAAACTATTTATTATCATTACATCATTTATTTTATCCATATTTAAAACGCTTTAACTAAATGTTCTAACAATAATATTTTCATTGAATACATTTATTTGTGAAACGAAATATGTATTATTTACATCGCTGACGTCAAACTAGTGTTCGGCCTGCGTCAGGGGGCAATCAGGTCGCTATAGTCGATACTAATTACAGAACAGTGAATAAAGGCTAACCTACACACTAACAAATAGGCTGTGAAAAAAAGTAGTGTGTTTTTAGGTAATTTTACGGCAATTGCAATTTTCTGCCACGAACGGTGAAACTGTTGATTAGATAAATACGACAAAGGGTATTCAATTATTTTTTTTTTATTAGGAAGACAAAGGAGCAGGCGTGTCACCTGATGGAATGCAATTAACGCCGCCCATAGGCATCCGCAGCGGCATAGGCAGTGCGGAGACGTCGCCGAACTTTAAGGTCCACTGCGCTGCAGACGAATATGTCAAGAATGGCATAATATTTGTCCGTAGCATGAATGGTCCGGCTCGCCTGGGGAAGTACACTCCCGCAGAAAACCGGCGTCTGAGTGGTAGCTTAGCTACCGCGCCGCTACGGTGAGCGGCCGAGTTGCGGAGGCCCAACACAGTGGGTGTTGGGCCTCCCTTTCCCACTCCCATAATGCCACTTTCCTTAAAGGTCAGCAATGCCTCCGCACTGCCTATGGCGCTATGAAAGTCTATGGATGGCGTTGATTACTTTCCATCAAGTGACACGCCTGCTCGTTTGCCTTCCTATCTCATAAAACAAATGCCTACGGGCGGCGATATTTGCTTACCATCAGGTTATAAGGATGACGATAATACTCGATTTCTAAGAACTTTTACCGCGTTTTTTGTTATTATTTTTTCGTTCTCTGTCTTCAAATACGATATTTATATTTGATAAAGAAAATAGATAATATTTCGGTGGATTTTATGGAATTTCACTACTTATATTTTCAGAAATATTATTTTCCCTTTTATTTACTATACCATCAGAGGTGAAAGGAAGATGGAGTGTTCTTATTTTATCTTGTCGTCAACTTGACAAATACTACACACCACCAGCCAGCCATAAATAACTCTCTGATTAAACAGCCTCTGTAGACTGAACGGTAACCATCTTAAAAATGTAATCAGTCCAAGATTGTGTTCAACATGATATGGGCTAATCTTCGACATCTGAGAGATCTCTGCTTTTAAACTCGATCGATGATATATGTGTATTTGGTATTGGCCTGTTTTCTATAATACAATCTAGATGAGTGGAGATCCAGTAAGGTGCGATTTTCCTGAAACTTATTTTCACACAACCAAGTACCTTAAGCGGTTTTTCCGAACTTATAATGGAACTGACATTCATTCATCCACGCACTTAATGGAATCAACAGCAAAAAGCGGTATATCTGAACTGATGCGACCGGCAACGTTCCTGTAATACCTCAGGCTTTACAAATGTTTGATTGCTTTCAATTAGTAGATACTTTTGCTTGTTTGCCTGTCTAACCCATTAATGCTGCTTGGTATAGTTTCAAGGCTGTTTCAAATGTTAGAGATTGGCAGTAATTGCGTACTACTACTTATTGCTTACTAGCTTACTAATAACTGCTTACTAGCTTACTACTTACTAATAATTGCTTACTAGCTTAAACGCTTACCAGCAACAGTAAAAGTTATTTATAATATCGAAGCTTGCCAACTGATATATTTTTTCATCAATCTCACCTTCGTAAAGCCAGTCGGGAACACCGTTGTATATTTTTCCAGGAGTTCCGGTGTCAGTTACCCGATAACCAGTGGAGGAACGAGGTGCTGGTCTGTAGTAAATATCGTTATCTTGAACTGTTATAAGCCCGTGTCCCTTCGGCGTCCACACGGCTAAAAGTAAGAACGGCCCTTCGCTTATAACTCCACCGCCAACTTCGTTTGGCAGTGGTGTGAGTGGATAAGATTCTCTGGAACAAGAGATTTCTTAAGTAATAGTATAACAGATTTTGTATGTATTATTATATAGAATGAAATAGATTATTTACTTTACGATGTTTACAGGCATATTTAACATAAAAGAAATTATATAAACTAACGTTATCGTGGTTATTTATGCATATACAAAATAATATGTATGAATTACTGTATATATATATATATATATATATATATATATATATATATATATATATATATATATATATATATATATATATATATATATATATATATATATATATATATATATATATATATATATATATATATATATATATATATATATATATTCACGCCTATCCCCGCAGGGGTTGGCAGAGATTATAGGGCTCCATTCGCTACCATTCATCGCAGCGAAACGGCTCTCCATTGGTCGCTTCTCGGCCTCGTGAGTTTCCTTCGCTGTTCCTCCTCAATCCCGTGGAACATTATTATGAAATGTTAGTAGAAGTTTGACAGTTTTAATGTAATTACTTAACTCGAAATATAAAGAATTTAGATTTAAATAGGAATCGGTAAATTATGAAGGAGATAATTTTAATTTTATTTCATTAGAGTTCCTCTATAAAAGTGATGTAGAATTTCCTTTTATGGGATAGGAAGACAAACGAACGGGCGTGTCGCCTGATGGAAGGCAATTAATGCCGCCCATAGACTTTCGCAGCGCCATAGGCAGTGCGGAAGCGCTGCCGACCTTTAAGGAAAGTGTCATTATGGGAGTAAGAATGGGAGGGGGAGGTGTAGAGAGAGGGGGGACGGTAGTGGGTCTCCGGAACTCGGCCGCTCACCGTACGAAGCGCGGTAGGTAAGCTAACACTCATGTATGTATATATTTATAATCAATCGTACTTTTTATACATCCACTCAAGTTCAAATACATTTTTTTATACATGTTTTGAATGACACTTGATGTTAATACAGTTTTTCAAATATTAATTTATTAATTAAATTTAATTGATTGATTTTAGTTTTATATGGGAGAAAACAAAATATCTTATATAAAATATTTAACAGGATATAAATTTAGGAATAAATACCATCGAAGCGTGTGAATCGCTGTAAGAAAGTAGGAATTGACTTTAAAAAAAATTTATATTACTTTGTTCGTATTTTATAAGACCCTTAATAAACGTGATATAAAATGAGTATTATTTGTATATCACGTTTATTAATAAAATATTATAAGATCACCTTTTTCACGTCATATTTACTTACGTTGTTAGTATATCGTAGACCGTGTACCGAGCCAAGTACGAATATCGGTGAAGTTTGTGAAGGCTCTGTGCTAGCAGTAGGAATCGGCGGTCGGCAGACAGTGAGAAAGACGCTGGTTCCAAAACCCTCTGAAAGAGAATAATAAAATTAATTTCTAAGTTTTGACGTATCATTTACTAGCGGTACCTGGGACAAATAATTTGTTCTTTTTTACAGTTTATATATCGACGCCAAAAAGCGAAAACACTGTAAATGAAACAGATGTCAAAAACAATTTTATTGTATATTCGCATCAGATAAGAATACTGTGTCGAATAGTCCGAGTATCGCAGCTATACGACCAATAGAAAATTTTGTATAGCGTTGAAACTGACTTTACTGTGTGAGTGATCAGATACAATTTTTACAGAAATCTTAAAAGGTTTTTTTGGATCTGGTGGTAGGTTTTCATTTCGTAGTTTACTATGTCCTATAACGTTTTATAAAACTTGACATAAGTTTAATAAAACGTCATTTTTTTTGGAAATAGAAATTTAAAAAAAACTTTATTTATGACACCTTTTTTTGCAATAACTAAAATTAAAAAATTAATAATATTATAATATAACAATAAATAAACAAAACAAAAAGAAAAAAAAATAATTTAACAAGTGTCATAAAATGATTCTTGCTCAGCATATGCTAGGCGTTCTATTGGAGAACCTGGCGCTGGTTTTCAGCAAGAATCAACGTGGTCAGATCGCGGACCACAGTTAAGACATTCATACTGACATACACACATACATCCATATATATACTTCATAAAATAATTCTTATATTTCAATCACTGCACCGTAACTAAAATCAGAGATTGGGGATTCTTTTTTCACCATTTCTTCTCCGTTCAGAAGAACTTCGTTAGAAAACTGTTATTGTTACTTGATAATAAACATATGATGTTGATGAAACAGAACATGTATACAAATAAAATGTATGAATAATAAGGTCGGATGTTATGGTAATTTCCAAAAACCCATCGTTAAGATAGACAGTCAAATCTTAAGTACATGTTGGCCGAGGGCTCCCAAGCGAAGGCCAAGTATCAACGTATAGACTACATATTTGCCTTGTGGACAGTCAAAAGTTTTATTTAGCTAAGATCCGCGAAAAGCAAAACAATAACAGAAAATTAATAATGTGTGTTTTCCTGCTGGATGAAGTGGATTTATTTGGAACTCAAACCAAAAACTTACCGAAAAACGGCCAGCAACTCTTCACCCACGAACCACTATACACTATACACTAACACCAAAACACACACTACCACTTTTTCACTTTGTAAACGACATGTGTTTGTTTGTCGCGGATCTTAGCTAAGTAAGACTTTTGACAGTCCACATAGTGATGGATTTCCGCAAAGTAACGTCGGATTCCATTAATCAACCTAATAAGCTCGTCCGACATGTATTACCGGCTTTACTTTGTTTAGGTCCATGAAAAAAAAATCGTAAATCCTAGCAAAGTAAGTTTTGACAGTCCATTTTAAATGAAATCTTATTTCTTAAATTGAAAAAATTATTTAATTTTATTTGAATTTTATGATGTGGAACCATACTTACAAAAGTTGTGTTAGGCATGAGTGTTTTCGAAGTTTGGTTAGCGGCGAACATAAGACTGATACCTCCCCATATGTCTTTGTACACGTACTCGTCCCCTGAAACCATAAAACAAAATTAATATGTTGTCTGGCTGAAACCTTATTTATGTAGTTAAACTGTCAAACTTCCGTAAAAATTGATCAGTCACCATAAGATATTTCAGGGATTTTAACACATTTGAAAGGGATGTAAGGGGGCGTAATAGTAACCACGGTATTTAAAATACTAAAAACAGTAAAACTGAAAACTACCCCGTGTTTTCTTATTTAATATTATTATTTATTATTTAATAATGTGAGGTATAACAAGATGAAAAAAGACGTTTAAAAGCTCCAACACATTACCACTTATGGCGTACAAATTTCATTAATTATTTATCTTTTTATAATGTCAACTCTACATAAACTATATACATGTATAGATACATAGATATCTAAATACGTAAGTCGGTAATGGTTACAAAGCATTAAATTATTAATAAACTGTTACATTGTCATTGAAATTATAATTAATTCACCTATTACATACATTCGATCCAACTTTTAAAGTAAAAAAGTCCTTAGTATTATAAATATTGCCACCTATTAGCCATTCATATAGTCTTTTTTAGAATAATCTTGTGGTCAATTGTTTAAATTCATGAGCTATATTGGTGTAGATTTGTATATACATGACCAGGCAGCTTTTGGTATATTTACTCAGTCACAACAAAGGATCTACTCTGAATGTGGGACCAAAAAGAATTGGATCGGGACTTTTCCCGCTTTTTTTAACAGGACCGTTTCCTCTTTATTTCACGTTCGTAATGAATTGTACAATAATAGCTTGATCATGGCATGTAATGTCAAATGTCAAACAGTCAAATGAAATAAATCTGCGTATCTTTTTAAGTCGAACGCAAAAGTACATAGGAGGTATTGGTGGAATGGCCGCCATTTTATCAAGACGTAACCTGAAAATCTAAATAGTAGTACACTTCAATACACTTGATGTATATATATGTATATATTACTATATGTATATATACTATATTATATACTATATTACTATATTTAAATTGACACTCGTATAATAGATATAACTAATTTCCATGAAGGAAAAAGAAGAATTGGAAAAAGCAGTCGTTCTACACAGAAGTTATATCACATTGTTATTATCGAATTCGTGGTGTCGTATATATATACATATATATAATATTATATTTATACAATACGACTATTAAATATCGAGAAAAAGTCATGCACATCGTAACATTGAGGCAGTTTCCATAGAACGCATGCAGAATTTTCTCCTTGTATTTGTGTATATTAATCACAATTCGTCGACCTAATTATCAGAATTAGTAAGCACATATGAGTAAACTTTAAAAAAAAACAACAAAAAATGTATTTTTTTTATTTGGATTGGATAATTTTTTTAAAACTGTTCTTACTATATGTATACAGAACATATATGTATACAGACAGGTAATTTTGGAGGTAAATACGAAGTATTCCGTAGGATGCTGTTAAGATTATCTATTCAGTGGCATCAAAAGTGATAAGTGAGATAAAATGTCTTTTTGTAGTTACTAATTATGTATATGTATATGTATGTAACATAGATATACATATGTATAATTATTTTTCTTTTATTGAAGCTGTAAATTTTTGTATGCCTCTTTTTGTATAGAGAAGACGCTTATAGAAAAAACAATACAAAGGACATTGAATAAATCCGTATCCTGACGGGATCGAAATAAATAACAAACGCTAGTAAAATATTCTAAGCAATCAGCTGAAAGAGTTTTTACGAGCTATCCAGCCACTCGCCTAATAAATATATCTTGTACACATATATCGTAAAAACATATTTAATGACTATAGTAGATATAATCACTCAATCAATCAACAGCCTGCGGCAATCCACAGCTTATGTCCAGCAGTGGACTGGATGTTGAGCCCCCCAAGAAGCGCCACCTAGCCCGATCTACGGCTTCACGCATCCAGTTTCTGCCAGCCGCCCTGCGCAAATCATCGCAGAATCTAGCAGGGGGGCGTCACACATTACGTTTACTACAATCAGTCGCTACATCATAAATTACGTACAAAGTATGTTTATGTTTTTTTATGGGATATGAAGGTGAACGAGCTGGCGTGCCACGTGATGGAAAGCAATTAACGCCATCCACAGATAATTCCTAATGCCATAGAAGCGTCTAGTACTTCAATCTAATATTTAAACACACTTTTTAAAGGTCGGCAACACTCCTATGGGTGGCGTTGATTGCTGTCCATCAGTTTGCCTTCCTATCCCATAAAAACACTTTATAGCCAAAGGTTATATACGTCATATCACATATATAATAGTAATAATGTGATTTCTGATATAATATGGGGTCACACCCCCCTTAGGAGGGGACGGCCTTAGACGTGTATATTAGTAATTGGACAGAAACCATAATATAAATGATACTATTAACACCGAAAAAAAATCTTTAACTGATGCAGGTAGTACAAGTACAATAGTACTACTAATTGTAAATCAGTGGGGGTCAAAATATTCTGTTAACTGCGATGTTATGTATCTATATGGTGAGCTGTGACTGCTAAGTATTATAGTTGCTCACCAAATGAGGTGATGAACCATAAACATAGAACAAATAGGATTCCTTCCTATTTGTTCTATCTTTATGGTAAACCAAGTATAATACTTGGCAGTCACGGCTAGCTAAGTGCCAGTAATGATACAAAAATAGTCACCTGATATCCAAGTCCCATTCCATCGTACCGGAACTAGTTCATCGGTGACCAGATCCTGAATCCTAAGTCTTCTACCTTTGACCCTGGGTCCCTCGTCTGGTGGCGTAAGCAGCACCACTGAGGTGACGATTAGAGCCAGCACAGCCACTATAACGAGTAGTGCGATGAAGATCCCCCTCCAGTTTCGTTGGTTTGGGCTCCCCACCACCAGCTTCTGAAACGATGGAGATGTGGTGAGTAATTTTTCTGGTAAGTTTTTTATATGTTTTTTAACTTTTTTTACACAAAAAGAGCAACAGGCGGACTCAATGCCATTGGGCATTTTTTATCAGTGAACCTGCGGGCGGAACGAGAAAATTGGTTTGGAGGTGATGCAGCTTGTACTAAAAAGAATAAAAAATGTAAATTTATGTACATATAATATACATACACACATATAAACATACATAAACATACAATACATAAACAAGATAAAAAAATGTAAAAAAGAAGAAATATTCACCTTGCAACAAGTACTCTCATCCCTATGAAGAGCACTTAAAAAGTTGTCGGACGTTGAGTTTCAAAAGGAATTTGTTTGAGGTTCATTATTACATATTCATAATACATATAAAATGTAGTTCATAATACATATAAAAAATCATTTTTTTTTATGAAACGATTAAAACCTTATTTTGAAATCTCAAAATCCTGGTCATGCAAGCCATTATAATATTTAACAGTTAATAGAAAATAGCTGCGCGCGAAAAAAAGACAGGACAATATCTAAAAAAGACTATAACTTCTAGAACTTTCTATCATTTTACCTATATAAAGGGGTGACGGTGCGTTGAGGAGGAGTTTAAAAGTTTTATACGAGAGAGTTTAATACAGAAGAAAATCGTAGAAGAGAAGAATCGGATGTGAAGTGAAACTTAAAGTGAAGAGAAGTGAAAAGAGTGGTCGATTTCATTTTTTCCTATCCCCGAACCCCAGCTCGTAACATTATGTTTATTACTATAATATTACATTAATTTGTTTTCTCCTTCCTTGATGATATTTGGTATGATGATTAAGTATAAATTATGCTAGTGTCAAGTAAAATATACGCGTAAAGCTCAAGATGACACGTTACGTCGTGGTAAAATTGTGACTATTCTACTAAAACTTTTTTGCAGTCAACTTCAAAAATCACGATATAAGTATTTATTTCATTTTACTCCACTTGTACGCCTCAATCGAACTATATTGTACAATATGCCACCAGAATTAAACAATATAATTGATAATAATACAAGAAAGTAAAATAAAATCTACAATATTTTTTGTTACAATAACTATTATTTGCTTTTTAAATTTCATATTACAAAAGTACTTTCTCTATAGATTCGATATAAGTAGGTATGAGAGAGCATCTACAGAGATATGATTTAGCTGCTTACTATTATATATTAAATTTGTTATTGTGGATGCTCTAAGAACCTCTTACTAGACACTAAGTTTCAAAGCCAGACCACTTGCCGTAAAAACGAGATCTATCCCCACATGGATGGAATGAATGGAACCCCAGATGGTTGGCAGCCCATCATCATAGTGTTTCGGAACAATTACGATGAAATACGAGATGAGCGTATTCAACTAACTTTTATTTCAAATTCAATAAAAAGTTTCGTATGAAACAGAACAATTACCCTAAATATTCCAATGATAAACCTATTTAGTAAAATTGTCAAACCCAGCTGTTATAATTCTACCAGTTTGTTCTATTAAATAAGATTATTGAACGAAGAAAAAAAATAAGTATTATAATTAAATTATAATTTAACGGTTTTGAGAATGTTCCTACAACATCATATTGCTAGCTCAATGTATTGTTACAAAAATGATAAATAGCGTGTTTCCCCCACGTTCCTCACTCGTGTACAAACGTTTTCTGAGTAGTGAAATATCCAAATAAATAGCTGTGCTTTAGTGAATATGTCAGAAACCCGTTATTGTAAATCATCACTTTCTTTTAGTCAACTGTTGGATATTAAATTTTTTTTCTAGTTGGGAAAATGCGACAATTCAGTATTTTAACAAATCTTGCGATGGTTTATGATGTTAGAAGCTGAGTTCTCTGATTACTGTGCTAATCTAGCACCAGCAGCTTTGAATATCGTTTGCGTATACGACATTAGTCTCTCGTTAGTGAAGCTACCGCGATGAGAGCAAGGTCATCCGACCGCCAACCGTGGCATGCTCGGTTATGATTTGCTTACCAAAAAAAAATCGAAGGAACATTCCAAATTATCTACTGCCGCCATTTGAAATATAAATTTTGTACATATACACATCATTTGAACATGGAATTGCCAAAGTAATTTTCTGATTAATAACACGACAGTTCAAGGAAATGTCTACCAACTAGAGCAAACTAAATTTGTTTCCGTCAGTTAAGTTTTAACAAGATAAACACAGCATAACTAAAGACTTGAGAGGTTACGAAGTTTAATAGATAAACTGACTTAGCTCATCACTATGTTACGTCCATTTTCAGTCATTACACAAAGTACTGTAGTGATACATTGATAAATGTATCACTAATGTAATGTAAAAAAACGTTTTATTTAAATATATATAAAAACCTTCTTTATTATATTACTTTTTTTTTACTTCGTCATTTTAAAATTTAAAATAATAGAGAAAAAGATTAGTTCGGCTGACATCTTTCGATAGATATTCGGCAAAAGAAATTGAGATTGAATATAAAATGTAAATTGATAAAGTGTGAATAAAGTATGAATAAGATATAAATGAACAGTGAATAGAAAAATAAATTCATTTAATTTGGAAGAATTTAATTTTTGTCGAAGATAAAACCCCCTAAGGAACACGTGTGTCACCGTAGTAGTATGGCTGGCCTGTTATACCTAATAGTAATATTAAATTTATAGAAAAGTTTGAAAATCACATAACTGCAAACAAACGACAAGGACATAAAATTCTATTAGAAGGTTGGGAGACCGTTTTCTGTCAATTCGCTTTTCTTATGGAATAAATAGGCAAACGGGCAAGTGGATGGTAGCCAAAGCCATCGATGAACATCCTTAATACCTACCTACATTAATAAGAGGGAGAAAAGAAAATCAAGGAACGAGGAAGGAATTAGGCCTGTGGATAACATATGAATCGCCTGTAAACCGTATAAAACACAAGAGCTCAAGAAAATCATGCAAGGCCGACATTCTGCGAGCGTGGCGGTACTTCCCCAGTCGAGCTGGCCAGCTCATACTCCCGTTGTATTCTTTGGTCCAAGAATCGCGAAGTCGCATCTTTAACCAATAATCAAAAACACTTCAAAATCATGACAATAGCTGGGACTAATTTTACGCGTCTTTCAAAGTTTATTTATTTATTCTAACTGTTCAGCTTTTGATACTAAGCGGACTTAGTACGGGAATACAATCCATATCCAATTAACCTTCGGGTTAATGAAAAGAGTTTTACAAATGTGTAAGAATAACTAGTTAATTAAACCACAGCTGTCGAATTATTGGTTTATGAACACATATGGGATAAAGAAATGTATATTCCTCCCCATTTCTCGAAACATATACGCTAATCCTACCACGCGCATTCAATGTGAATTCGCGGGGCACCCAGACTCAGAAAAGATACCTGTAGGCCATACATATATTTATTCCGATGCGGGAATTAAACCCGCGACCATACTCTCCAAAAGCATTATCTACGCCACTGAGCTCATTAGGTCATTATTAAATAGACAGATTATAACGTCTAAATCTTGACGAAATTGCCGAGGTTTTTAAGAAGGGCCAAGTCACGAGTACCCTTAATCGATGAGCTTGCAAGAAGAGAGTGGTGAGTGTGGAGGAAGCAAGGAAAGTGTGCCGAGATCATAGCAGATGGAGATCTGATGTTTCTGCCTATCCCTACAGGAAACAGGCGTGACGATATGTATGTATGTATGTAGAACGTCTGAGTCGAAAAATTACTATTTTACTATATGTAAAATTTTACTATATTTAAAAGTGGCAACACTTTTCGGTTGTCTTCCGTAGAGTCTACTATACCTGAAGATGCCTCGTGTTGGGGCGAAACACGTGTCGTGTACAAGATGGAAAAGTGATAGTGTGTGTTTGGCGTTGTGTATAGTGGTTGGTGGGTGGAGAGTTGATGGCCGATTTTCGGTAAGTTTTTGGTTTAAAGTTCCAAATAATCCACTAAACCCAACGGAAAAACACAAATTATTAATTTTCTGTTATTGTTTTGCTTGTCGCGGATCTTAGCTAAGTAAAACTTTTGACTGTCCATATAGTGATGGATTTCCGCAAAGTAACGCCTGACTCCATTAATAATACTATTTTACTGTAACGTTTCAAACTTATAGAAATAGAAAAAAATTTATTTAAGACACCTCTATTACAATATTTACCTTTGGCTTAAAACCTTAATAATATTATAATATACAACAAAATTTCACTAATACATATATATGTATTTAATATGCAAACTTCGCTTATATTGTAATGTATGTCAAATGTAAATGGAACGTCCACATAAAGATCGATAAACCATTTGATAGAAAAGTTCCCGCTTTTCTTGCCCGTCTCCAAACAAATAAAATTTGATGGAAACATCTGTCAGCACATGAAAAAATGGCATAACCATCAACTTATGCTAAACAGGCGACATCGTGTGAACAAATTGATGTATCTGATATTCTGAAAGTATTTGATCGTAACAAATTTATTTGTATGGTTCTTTTTATGGGAAACGAGCAAGGAAAACGAGAAAGTGTGTTAGTGTGTATGTTTTAATAGTGGTAGAGCCACGCTGCAGACAAATATTTGTAAAGAATGGCATAATATTTGTTTGTAGCATGAATGGGCCGGCTCTCCCGGGAAAATACCACACTCTCGCAGAAAACCGGCGTCTGAGTGGTAGCTTACCTACCGCGCTTCGTACGGTGAGCGGCCGAGTTCTAGAGGCCCATCACTCTCCCTCTTTCATCTCCCCTCATTCTCCCTCCCTCTCCCCTGCCTCTACCCTATCCGTCCTCTCCCCTCCTCCTTTTTTAAAGATTCCAATATCGTATCGGTTAAAAATACCGCTGAAGATAGCTGGTTTCACAGACTGCGTAAAAAAAGGTGTAGGTTGTCTTCATATTTAAATTCTTTGTTTTTCGACATAAAAATATTACATTTAAATTGTCGCAGGTCAGTGCCCCAATCAAGTTTTTCGCAACAAGCTTTCTCTAGACGGAGAAGGAATAGCGGAAGAAACCCTGCAGAAATCCTCTTATTTCTTTTTTTTTTACAATAACTTTTTAAAATAAAAGAGAAGTTCGGTTACGTTCAGTTAATTGCAATTTACCATTTATTTGATACTTGCAAACCTAGCTATCAATTTTATGACCAATAAATATGACAAATTGAACTTTCTATTTGCAAAATTAAAACATATTTTTTTATTTTTTTATGGGATAGGAAGGCAAACGAGCAGGCGTGTCACCTGATGGAAAGCAAACAACGTCGCCCATAGACATCCGCAGCGCCATATACAGTGCGCAAGCGTTGCCACCTTTAAGGAAAGTGTCATTATGGGAGTGAGAATGGGAGGGGGAGGGAGTAGAGGGAGGGTGAGGATATTGGGCCTCCGGAACTCAGCCGCTCACCGTACGAAGCGCGGTAGCTAAGCTAGACGCCAGTTTTTTGCGGGAGCGTGGTACTTCCCCGAGCGAGCCGGCCCATTCATACTACAGACAAATATTATGCCATTCTTGATAAAATATTCGTCTGCAGCGTGGCTCTACCACTATTGAAACAACATCTAATTGTCTTTATTTTAATTAATTTTTAATTTAATATCGTATGCTGAAGCTTAATGTTTACTTTCTTGAACTTCTTGTATATTAATTTCATAGACAGAAACTCAGCTCAGCACCAAAGGAGAAACAGAACACAAAAGCATCGAAAACGACGACCAATAACATAAAATAAATTCTCATTCCAGTTTTCAATGAAATTACTACGGCAATAGACAGCGCTCTGCGCGGGCAAAGTTTTATTGTACAAATAAAACGAGTATCAATTTCTCAAGTCGGTGAACAAACGAATCAATTTCTACCAAAACGGAAAACGTTTATGGTCTTTCCACGTGATATTTCCATCCCAACGCAACTTCGTTATCGTTGTTGACACAAACGCTCGATCGTACGCCAAAACATCCTGCGACGCTAGCGGTCCGGGACATATGAATATTTACACCTGACATACTATAATTTTTTTTTATTTTTATGGAATAGGAAGGTAAATGAGCAAGCGTGTCGCCTGATAGAAAGCAATCAACGTCCCCAATAGACATCCGCAACATAATAGGTATAACGGAAGGGTTGCCGACCTTTATGCTTACATAGCTTAAAAGCCAGCACGCTCTTTTTTGAAGGTATTGATGTATTGGTTCGGAAATACCGCTGAAGGTAGCTGCCGTCATTCGATGATCGTCACTCATCCAGATAGTGCAGATGAAACTTTTCTTTTGGGCGAGTAGTGCGATTGTGGAAATCAGCGGTAAGAATTATTAAAATCAATTCCTCATAGTAAAAGCGATAAAAAATAAAATATCTCTTCACAGTGTTAGAGAAGCAAGTCTTTCGGTGAGATCTTGGTCATCGAAGATTCCGAAGTAAAGCAGGGGGAGCCTGATCCCGGGACGGTCGGCATGCTTTGCGACTAAGCTCGCCCTTAGCCACGCATCCTTTTGCACGGTAGACCGTGGATTGGCGGAGGGGAAGGGAAAGGATATAGAAGAAAGCAAAGGGCAGGAACGGAAATGCGGATTGGGGGGGTTACCAGACTCGGAATAAACATTTATAAATCCATGTAATATATATATATATATATATATATATATATATATATATATATATATATATATATATATATATATATATGTATGTGTGTGTGTGTGTGTGTGTGTGTGTGCTCATTTGTGTGTATGTATTCCAAATATGAATAATAGGAAGGTCCTGCCTAGTGTTAAATGTCATAAATAAAATAAAATAAATATATCGAGAATTCTAAATTCACGGTAACATATCTTTCGAAAAAAGGAAAAAGAGAAGCCATGTCGTGCTATTGTTAGGTCTATGGCTCGGAACAATCAGCTAGAACACACAATTGCTTCCCAGAGCAATATAACACAATTTATTTGTAAGATGTGGAGCAATATTGGTTGTGTGCTTCTGTTCAGTATTGTATGTAGTTGTATGTGTGTAAAGACACAAGCGAAGATTGATAGCAAAGAGGATACTGCAGAATCAGGTGAGATAACTATACATAGCTTACACTTCTCTTAACGGCCGACAACGCTTCTACACTGCCTATGGCGCTGCGGATGTCTATGGGCGGTGTTGATTGCTTTCCATCAAGTGACACGCCTGCTCGTTGGCCTTCCTATCCCATAAAAAAAGATAAAGTTGTTGGAATACGGCTGTAGATTCGTGTAAGATGTTTAGCTTATTTTTTATATGGAAGTGGTATAGGTATAGGGGGGCCTCCGAAACTCAGCCGCTCACCGTATGAGGCACGGTAGTTAAGCTACCATTAAATTCGCTGGTTTTCTGCGTGAGTGTGGTACTTCCCCGGGCGGGCCGCCCTGTTCATACTAAAGACAAATATGTCATTCTTGACAGTATTCGTCTGCAACGTGGCTCTACCACAAACTATCGTAGCATGCCTCTTAAACTTTCTTAAATATAAAAAAATAATTGAAAAGAGGGTTACGGCATACCCCTAAATTTTGAGGGAGCCCAATGTCCTGTAGTGCACTATTTCAGCTGTATTGATGATAAAATTATTAACTGAAGTAATTTTTTAGCAGGCGAACGAGACAAGGACGCCAATATCACGCAGAGTACAGTAGCAGGCAACATAAGTTGTATGTTTTTAATAATTATATAACACAATTATCTAGGTTTTACTTCTGTCTGTATCTACAGTCCTTATCGGTGGACTATTGAACCCAGTGGCACCCAAAATATCGAGCCTTTTTTTTGTATACCCAGCTTTTTTCAAATGGGTCAAAACTGTTATGTGGACAATTTCCAGTTCTTTAGCTATAGCACAACTACTGATATGCCGATCTTGCTTAACTTTTTCAAAAATGGCGTCTATTTTATACGTTACAGAACGCCGACAGCGAGGTACATCTTTGACATTTTTTGACGACTTTCAGTTTCAGACAGTGATCGGGACACAGAGGATAGTGGAGAGCACATTGGTGCAGCGGTGACTCAAGTGTACCATCACCCATATGCTGCTTCTCTGCTGAAAAATGAAGTCTACGTTTGCAGTGCTATTATCCTCAACACGTACTGGATGTTGACTCTGTCCAAATGTTTCGATTCGTAAGTATTTAAAAAATCACAGGAAAAAAGACATGTTGAAATCTGACAGGAATAGAAGCCGCCTTTTCACTGATATTTTTGTTGTTGCGTTGATATCTCTTGCTCATGTCTTCTTCCCACAGCCAGTATATGTTCCACTGCTGGGCACGGGCTTTCCCATTTTCGGAAGAATAGACATTAACCCGCTATGAAAGACGCCTTAAAATAACGAGCAGCATTCTTTGTCATCATGTTGCAAAATGTGTGCCACGCGCTATTTGATTTTCCTAACTTTTCAATTAAATAAAGGTCATTCCGTAAAAGAAAACAAACTCATCAGACGTTTATAAGTAAGCAAAAAAGCGACCACGCTGTAAATGACACAGATTTAAAAAAAAATCAGATAAGAGAAAAATACTGAGGTGAATAGTTTGAGTGTTACAGCTCTACGACCAATAGAAAAAATTGTACAGCATTGGAACTGACTGCTTTTGAGTAATCATTTAAAAAATATTTATATTGCGGGTCACTACGTTTTCACTGTTTTATATCGATATGTTTTTTTTTATTTATTATAGAATATTTAGAAAGTATAATTTTATAATACATATGAGTCCAATAAACCTTATTGGTTTTTCCTGGTCCCAGACCCCTCTCAATTTAATTAAATAATTTGTTAATCTTATAATCTATACAAACATAAATCATAATATGATAAACTTATCTATATAATATTATCTGATTTAATTCTTATGAAATAAATGGCTATCTACATATGTTTTGAACGTTTGGATCCATAGGATATTATCGATTGTACTATTATTTTATACATATATAATAAAATTCCGTAAGGTATCTTATATTACATTAAATAGTATCTGCTCAATATAGGTCGCAAATCGTTACATATTTTATTAACATGGTTTTTTTTATAATATCACAATATTTTCTTTTCTTTTATATTTTTTACTTTCTTCTTTATATTTTCGAAACATAAACGAATTCTAACTGTTAGTAATTTTAACAAGTATTTAACAATTGCGTAACCCTTTGCGAAGTATTGTCTCGAAATCGTATACATTACACTTCAGAGTCGACTACTGGCATCCAAAGGGACCGAACTTTTACAAGGGTCGGTCAATAAAGCCTGCGATAGTGGAACGTACGGTACCTTCCCGCTTTAATATGTTAGGGATCTTACAAATCGCGGACAAAAAGTCGCTTACTGTATTTTTTTGGAGTTCGATCCAAACGTGTAAGGAATAACGGCTGACAGAAATAATATGAGATATATGAATTTTAAAAAATACCACCGACCAACCTTTTGGTTTGCAAATTGTTTTTTTTTATTAAGACGGATAGCTTTGTGTAAATAAAAAAAACAATGTGCCCACCAAACGCGGGGAAAACCGGATCACCCAATGGAGGCAAAAGTGGGGCGGATGTTTTTTTAATATCATAACAGGTAAACGAGGGTATGTATGCGGGTACCCGGTAAGTCGATCATCGTCGCTTATCTTCTTTCTTCTTTAATCGGTCTCTCATTACTGAGGATCGTGATCACTAGAATCCTTCATATGGACAATATGTCTCAATCGGCTCAGTATGCGATGAAGACAGATGGTGGAAAGTCGAGTCTTCATGCCGAGTTGAGAGAGAAAGGCACAAATGTATCAAACATTTTGCTTGTAACTATCCTTTCTCCCTCTCTTGTTGGGAGTGTCCACATTTCTACTCCGTAGAAGATCAGTAATATTAAGGCTCTTACTAAGCAAGATTTCATTTTATAGCTTATCTCCCTATTTTTCCATATGTTCTGGAGACGAGTGACCGCGTCGCCGCCCACAGACATCCGCAACGTGGAAGACATATTAGATGCGTTGCCGGCCTTTTGTGAATACATGCGTCTCTTCATGCCTCTATGTCATATCTCCCTGGGAACCCGACTGCTGATAAATCGTTCCACATTTGCACATTTCATGACAGAAATCTAGTCTAGGAGTGGAAAATGAAACGGAGACATCCATACCCCGCGCAGGGGTGTGTGATTGAGCCTCGAGGATTAAAACTACTCGCACAACGACTCAATGGGGCAACCGCCCCACGGTCCTAGGTGTCGCTGTTCCTAGCGGCTTCTAGAAGTCCTTTAACGACTTCGAGTCGTCGAGATATGGCTGAACCTATTTCTACGATGGTTCCGTTGCTGGCACTCCTCCCTCGCGGGAGCCAGGTGGCGACAGGAGAATTTCGCGTGGGAGCGGACGTCCCTCAGGTAGGCGAGCGTGGAGGGGAGCAACATTTTTTAGGTGTGGGTGTGGTCCATGGTCAGTTTGGTCGAACATCTTCCGAGTCAACCGGACCACAAATTCATGGATGCTCTCCACACTGAGGTCCCTCGCTTTTACGTCATTACGCACATAGAGAGTCGTTAGCAGTGGAGTGTTACAGTTGTAACGACCTGTTCCTTATTGCTTGTTATATACAAAATAAAAAAACTAATGTTTCACAGGAACGTTATTTCATCGTATGTGACGCAAAAGAACCTCGGAAACTACACTTTGAGAGTTGGAAGTTCGTATAACAACAAAAGTGGATCTATTTCACAGGTAACTAACTATTTGAGACCATAAATTGGCACTTAAAAATCAAATATGTTTATTGACTCAGTACAATTCTTCTTTCTTATACATTTATTTTTGTGTAAACGACGGAAATGGGTTATTCTATCTCTTCAATAGATTTTTATCCCAGAGAGACAGGATCGATGCATTTGAAATGTGGTGTTGTTGGACGCGAATGCTGAGAAGAGATTCCATATACGGCCAAACGAACAAATGTGTCGATCTTGTCACAGCTAAAAGTGAAAACTCATTTATCCACTATACGTCGCTAGCGCATCCTCTCTTATTTCGGCCAGATAGTGAGGAAGAGCGATGAAATCTTGGAAAAACTCATTGTGATTAGTAATAGCAAAAGGAAATGGTCGAGAGGCCAATCATCGACCCGGTGGACAGACCAACTAAAAGACTCGTCAACCACCAAGTTCCACCACATAATTACTGAAGCGATGGATAGATGCAAGTGGAAACAAATAATTCACTCCGGATGCGGACATAATGATGACCATGATCCTTAAATGAGACGATCCTATGAGAGAGCGACTACAGAGAGTGAATAGGTTTTAATAATTATACAAGCCGCATGCCCAGGATTTCACATAGAACTTCTATCCACAATTTATCCCATATTTAACCTCCTTAGGGGATAAATGTTACTCACTAACTCTATATAAGACACTCCCATGCGAAATACATATAATGCTTCAAGACCCTCAGGTTGATTTTGTGTGTTGTTTGGCATTTAGTGTTAATATATAATATTATTAATTATAGTAGATTATATTAATACATGAAAGGTGCTATTGAGAATTATTATTTTTTTCTGGTAAAAAATGTGAAATATATAATCTTTATTCCACGCACGACTACTCTGTGGAACCAGTTACCTTCAAGGGTATTTCCGAACCGATACGACATTCGAACCTTCAAAACCTGAAGTCTATTATGTTGCAAATGTCTATGGACGCTTTTGATTACACTTTTGCTGGTAGCGTGATGATATATGGGTCAGAAGACGCCTTAAGAAATTTCCTACAAACTTACCTAGTAACTGTACACATTAGGTGTACATATGTCCCATGTGCCATTTTTTCTAGGCTGTACTTACCTATCGTGCGGAAATCAGACGCATAATACTTGACTCGCCAAAAGATCACTTGACTATTTGTATCGTCGAAAATAACAAGATAATTTTTTCTACAGATATACATGCTTTTAAACAATTTTGACCTGAAAGTTTCGACAATAAAGCTGCATACATCTCTACAATTCAGCTCTAGAGTGCGTTCAGTTAATTTACCGGAACCAGATGAAGAAGCAAATTTGGGATATCTAGTTTCGATTCTCGCTTGGACTCCTACTGGGGTAAAACGAATATATTTTTATAGAATATTTTTTATCTACTATTTTATATACCTGTTTGATTAATTTTAGGATTGTTATTTTTTTTTATGGCATAGGAAGGCAAACGAGCAAGCGCGTCACCTGATGGAAAGCAACCAACGCCGGCCATAGACATCCGCAACGCCATAGGCAGTGCGGAAGCGTTGCCGACCTTAAAAAAAAGTGAAATTATAGGAGTGAGAGTGGGAATCGGACGGGGAGTGAGAGCGGAAATCGGAAGGGGGTGGGAGTGGAAGTGGGAATCGGGGTGTGAGTGGGAAGGGGAGGGTGTTGGGCCACCGGTACTCAGACCGAAGCGCGGTAAACAAGCTACCACTCAGACGCCGGTTTTCTGCGGGAGTGTGGTACTTCCCCGAGCGAGCCGGCCCATTCATGCTACAGACAAATAATATGCCATTCTTGACAAAGTATTCGTCTGCAGCGTGGCTCTGCAACGTGGCTTTGCAAGGAAAGCTATATTTTATACTATGATACGATATACAGTAATACCTCGGACATGCGATAGGTGGGACCGAGCGCTATCCGTGTAAGTCGGATTTGGGTAAGTCGGGGTACAATTTGGGGGCGGAGGGAGTCAAAAACAAACGCCGCTTGACCTGACTGCGTGGCGTTCACACAAAAAACGAATAGACGTGAAAATTAAAAAATCGTGTAAATTCGAATTCGCGTATGTCGAGGTAGTGTAAGTCGGGGTATTGCTGTATGTATATGTTTCGATAAACCTAATAGGATACGCCGTTGAAACTGTCAAAACACAAGCTTATTACCTTAAAGGCCGGCAACAGTTCCATAATACCTATAAGGTCGCTATACTTACATCTGTGAGCGTAATTGATCGATTACTATGGAGGCGACACGCTTGTTCGTTTGCCCTCCTATCTATCATTTAGAGATCGAGACTCATTATTATTATACATATTATTTATTTAAACACTTTTCACTATGACTAAATAGATTGAGAAACGGAGAAAAATGGGGAAAAGAAGTTTTTCTAAATGCTCAAAATGTATGTTTCATTTTCTCCATACATATGTAAATGTAACATATTTTATAATCAGTATAAAATAATATGGTTTTGTTTTCATTTTCATAATCATTAGAATCTCTATCCAAATTTGCAAATGATTTCATTCTGTAAAAACTTTTATTTTTGTATGCTATAATTGACTGTTTTTTTTAAATACTGAAAATTTATGTTCCCTTTTCTCCATACATATGTAAATGTAATATATTTTATAATCAGTATAAAATAATATGGTTTTGTTTTCATTTTCATAATCATTAGAATCTCTATCCAAATTTGCAAATGATTTCATTCTGTAAAAACTTTTATTTTTGTATGCTATAATTGACTGTTTTTTTTAAATACTGAAAATTTATGTTCCCTTTTCTCCATACATATGTAAATGTAATATATTTTATAATCAGTATAAAATAATATGGTTTTGTTTTCATTTTCATAATCATTAGAATCTCTATCCAAATTTGCAAATGATTTCATTCTGTAAAAACTTTTATTTTTGTATGCTATAATTGACTGTTTTTTTTAAATACTGAAAATTTATGTTCCCTTTTCTCCATACATATGTAAATGTAACATATTTAATAATCAATATAAAATAATATGATTTCTTTTCATTTTCATAATCGCTATCCAAATTTGCAAATCATTTCATTCTGTAAAAACTTAATTTTATGTATATTTTTAGCATATGAGGGTTTTGAACGCGCCATTAATCGACTCGTCTATTTGCGAATCTTCTACCAAACTTTTGCCAGGTCACTACATCTGCGTGGGAGGCGTTCAAGACCCGAACAGACATTTTTGCAGGGTAAGATTTTTTTTGGAACAACTTGAAAACTGTTTTTTCTTTCTACATTATATATATACATATTTTAGATGGTTTTATAATTGGTGACGATGATAATAGAAAACACACCGATCCTTCAATTTGTCTGATGAGAAAGCTTGTTTGAATTATTTGAGATTATTAATGGGATCAGGCGTTACTATGCGGAAATCCATCACTATATGGACAGTCAAAAGTTTTTACTTGGCCAAGATCCGCCACAAGCAAACAATAACAGAAAATTAATAATGTGATTTTTCGGTTGTCTTCCACAGAGTCTACTATACCTGAAGATGCCTCGTGTTGCGGTGAAACACGTGTCGTTTACAAGGTGGAAAAGTGGTAGTGTGTGTTTGGTGTTGTGTATAGTGGTTGGTGGGTGGAAAGTTGCTGGCCGTTTTTCGGTAATTTCTTGGTTTAAGTTCCAAATAATTCCACTTCATCCAGCAGGTAAACACACATTATTAATTTTCTGTTATTGTTTGCTTGTCGCGGATCTTAGCCAAGTAAAAACTTTTAACTGTCCATTTATTGAATTATTTGGTTTAAATACTCAAAAAACCAAATTTGTTCGTAAAAAAATATTAAATTAAATAGAAATGGACAAAATATAAAATATATTATACATCCATATATGATAAAAATAAAAGGGACTGCGAATAGTCAGTAGCCTGTCGCAGGTGCAACGCTTTCTGTAAAGGAAATAGGCTCTCCCTTCAAGTCATAGGGTATTGTAAAAAAGTTCTTAATTTAAAAAAAATATTATGAAGTCAGTTATGTCAGTCAGAATACTGTCCATATAACTGACTTCATAATATATTTTTAAATTATTACTTAGCTAAGATCCGCGACAAGCAATACAAAAACAGAAAAATAATAATATGCGTTTTCTACTAGAAGAAGTGGATTTACGGGGAACTTAAAATAAATCTTACCGAAAAAACAGCCGTCAGCAAATCCCAACCACTATCAGCAACACCAAACACACCACCACTTTTTCATATTGCACACGGCACGTGGTTAACACAAGGCATCAGGTATAGTAGACTCTACAGAAGACAACCGTTAAGACTTAAGCAAACAAAAACGTTTTCTTTTTTGTTTGCTTGTCGCGGATCTTGGCTAAGTAAAAGTTCTGACTGTCCACATAGTAATGGTTTTCCGCAAAGTAACGCCTGACTCAATTAATCATGAAGTCAGTCATCGGTATCTTTATACTATTCATGCTGAGTTTATTTAATCGGCGTGGTCATCATTTTGTCGACTCAGTTTGTCACTCCTTTTTCAATTCCTACTATCTCTACAAATTTTCAATCGTTAATAAAATACTTTTATGTTCATCCACTCAAGATCAAATACATTTTTTTTAAATTTATAGTGGATGACACTTGATGTTAATATAGTTTTATCAAATATTAAATCATTAATTAAATTAATTTTAGTTTTATATGAGAGAAAAAAAATCTTTTAAATAAGATATTTAGCAGGATATAAAAGTAGGCATTGACTTTAATTTTTTTTATATTACCTGTTTTATTTATTTTTCAATACACAAATATAAAATACACATAATTAAAGCCGCGCCACGAAAACCTCGCAGAGTCTATCCGGACATCTGTGAGCCGTATCTTATTCGTTGGATCGATGCAACAATTAGTGCTTCACTAAGGCTAGCAGTTATTTAAATCTATGTGCTTTGAAAGTGCAATCAAACGAAGGAAATACATATTTTAGTGCTATGGACTGATGAGGGATGACACATGTTTGTTTATTTGTTTGTTTATTTCTTTGATTTTTATGAAACCCATAAAAACAAAGAGAAGCGTCAAAGAACGCTTGGTAGATGTGAAACATAGACGATGGCGCGGTCTCTACCTCGTGCTCACGACCACCCTGTATAGAATCGAGTGAGGAAGAGAAGAGCGTAGCCTGAATCGAGACGACGTCTCGGTCTACGATTTTAATCCCATACTCCGCGATAAGATGTTTCACATCAAAAATTGGGGTGGCATTAGTCTACACCTGTACCACACGTACAGCGTAATCACAACATAGCAAAATCACAATGATAACGTTTGATAACAAATTTCGCTCATTCTTTCAGAGAGACGATGGTGGTGCAGTTATTCAAAACAATAAACTGATAGCAGTGGCGTCTTTCCTTCACACATGTGCAGTCTACACGAGAACTCACGCCTTCCCCAAGGTGTCAAGCTTCGCACGATGGCTTGACACAATCATTTGGGATGAGGATAATCGACCAACCACACCTAAAGTGACGACGTACTCTAACAAACCGACGCTGCCTTCGATAATAAATATTACAGAGACTGCTTCAGATAATAGAAATCTCTTCTTCCCGGATCCAAGAAAAATGATACTATCTTTACCATTTGACCCTATAAGCGTACCATTAGAACCGGCGGAAGACAATTCTGTGTTACCACGAATGAGTCTCTATGAATCATATTTGCAAAGCCTCGCAAAAGGAAAAACAACATCAACGCAGAATCCTAACACCATAGATGATATGAAAATACAGAGGGAATGGTTGAGAAAATACGGAAAAAGTTTAATGTACGAGCCAAAGAAATATCAACCTTATGGATTTAATTGAATAAAGAGTATTTTAGTCAACAAAACATAGACATATGAAAGCCTTTGAATTATTAACTGTTTGTTATTAATCATATTAACTGTAGATGTCATTGAGTAAGAAATAAGTGGTCAGGACTCCCTGACCATTTATTTCTTCTTCTATCTTTTCCTAGCCACTTGTCCGGTAGTTATGGTATTGGTACACGGGTAAGCGACCCCGGCCTCCCGAGCTACTACCGTATCACTCCTCGTCTTCCGTTGGGGTAGTATCATATCCCCGTCGTACTGACTAAATCCATCTTTTCTTTCCCCAGCCTTTTCCTTTCTCCTCTATCCTTTTCCCTTCCTCTCCGCCAATCCACGGTCTGACGTGCCAAAGGATGCGTGACTAGGGGCGAGTATAGTCGCAAGCGTGCCAATCGTCCCGAGATCGGGCTCCCCTGGTACTATAGTGTCTTACCTCAGCATGCGGGGCTCTACTGGAGTTGACCTCCATCCTCCCTTGCCGCTCATGGGATTCACTGTGACCAATCTTAATATACCTAATTCGTTAAAAAATGACGGCGACGTGGTTCGTCACCCGTCACGTCCTGATTCCCATGAGGGAGAGAAGCGACGAACGGAGCGCCGTTTCGCTACGATGAGTGAGAGGAAGGATGGATGAGTGTGAAGGAGGCAAGGAGGGTGTCGGGATCGTAGCGGATGGAGATCTGTGGTCTCTGCCTAACCCTACAGGGAGACAGACGTGACTATATGTATGTATATATCTAAGAAATAAGTGGAATCTTTGAGATTTAAAAAAATGCGTCTGTATTGCACAGTAACATGAAGAAGAAAAATGACAACGATAATAACAACGTTAACGTTAACAAAAAAAAATGAATACATTTTTGCAACGCCGTATAAAAAATATGTATACTCATAGAATACTTATATAATTTGAGCCATGCTTACTGCGGAGTAGAATTGCACTCATTTCGTATGTATGTAAGTCAAACACTCGAAAGCAGGACGAGTGGAGAGCGTTTCGTATTATTAATGCTCTCATGAATCATGTATACGCAATTTATTTAAAACACTGAGCGTGTATAATTGAATTTTTCTCAGAATTTTAAAATAATCCTCCGAACATTATGCGCTGTCTGTAATACTTGATATATGATTAATAGAGCCAGGCGTTACTTTGCGGACACTCATTATCATGTGGACAGTTAAAACTCATACTTAGCTAAAATAAGCGACAAGCAAACAAAAACAGAAAAATAATGGTGTGTGTTTTTTTTATACTGGAAGAAGATTTTTAAGATCCGCGGTAAGCAAATAAAAGCAGAAACATAATAATGTGTTTTTTACTGAAGAAAGTGGTTTTACAGGGAACTTAAACTCCACCACTAGTGAAAATTCATTTTCTCCAGTTACAATTACAAGTTATTAATTTTGTGCTTTTCTTTGCTTAACGCGGATCTTAGTCAAGTAGAAATTCTGACTGTGCACATACTTTGTGTATTTTAAGCAGCAATGTCTCACATGGAGAATAGATGTTTCTTCGGTTTGCTACGATACTTTCACTCAAAAATACTCTCGAGAAGCATTAAACGCTTCTGTATAAGACCTTGCTGAGACCCATATTAACATATGGCTCGGAGTATTGGGTCGTGATTAAAGAAGACGAAAAATCTCGACTCACCTTTGAGAGAAAAATTTTAAGGCGTATCTTTGGTCCTGTGTTGGAAAACGAGCGATGGCGTACACTTTACAACCACGAGCTATATGAGCTGTACAATGAGACGAACGTCATCAAAACCATTAAGATTGGACGCCTTCATTGGGCTGGGCACGTGGTATGGATGGACGAGGCTAGAGTACCCAAACGCCTACTCGGCGGCAAACTGGATGGTCGTAGAAGCTGCGGAAGGCCTAAGCTCACATGGTTAGATGGAGTCGAGGACGACTTAAAGGCAATCGGTGTGAGGGGCTGGAGGGAAAAAGCTAAACGAAGATCCGACTGGAAAATTTACTTGACCAGGCTAAGACCGCGACTGTATACATTGATGATGATGATGATGATTATCTCACATGATAAGGATCGAGCTTACGATTTGATGTCATGAGTATTTATCATCATTGTACTGCTGTATTGTTGTATTCATGTAAACAATTTCCTAGCACAAGCATTATTAGCTTAGTTGGAATGGTTAAAAAGAATTCTAGTAATGTTAACAATTTTAATACTAGTTTTTAAAAAAAATCCAATTGGTTTTTTAAACGTCCGTAAGAGTTGTTTGGAAAAGGAATGAGGTGAGCGGTAATTGTTTGTGCAGGACAAAGACTTTCATGTTGCAAAGGTCTAAAACGTATATACTTAGGTCGGAATGTATTAAGGATCAGATATGTATTTAGTGGCAAAAGAAAAACAGGATAAGTAAAAAAAGACCATTATATTTATAATTTTCAGGCTAAAATATTATCTTCGTCAGAACGATAATTAATTATGCTTTTTTATGAAAAGCTTTTACGTAGATAACTACAAAGATTAGAGACTAGTATCTAGACTAAGGTTCACTCAATTCGAGAATAGTTGAAAAACTTGTAACCTATTATAAAAACAATCGTCGAAACACAATAAGATCACTAACTCAAACTAACGATGTATTATTAAATAAGTATAATATTTTTTCGATATAATATTTTAAGGATGTATTATTAAATAAATATAATATTTTTTTGTTTAATTCGGCTGCATCTTGCAGGCACTTAAATTAGTATTTTGCGCTTACAATGTAGTGGTTAGTAAACACACAATATTACTATCCGAATTTTTTTTACGAATCATAGCTAGGCAATTATTGACTGTTCATCTCAAGTCTTAGTCTCTGTTTAGGTGTTATAACTGGATAAATAAATGTAAATAAAGAATAAAATAAAATAAAATAAAAAGAAAATAATCTTCAATGCAGTTCACAAAGCAGCCAGGTAAAGGGGACTCCATAAAGTGTAAGCGTAGTAGTTTAAGCGAACAAAGTTTTCGGCGACATATAAGCTGGAAACTAAAGTGGGCGAATGTGGAACTTTTCTCCTTATAGTTACGTTATTTCCAACCGTAACTGTTGTTTGTATTGCATAAGTATTTTATTTTAATTCCTATGTGTTGTAAAGAGCCGCTAGGTACGGTTGAGTGAGTCTGTACCTGACTTCTTAGCCAACAGTTCTGGCTTCAAATCACGGTCGGAATTTTTTTTCCACTATGAACAATTTATTTGTCTTGCTTCTATTGCCTTATAAACTCCCTTACAAAACAAAAACGGGCATCTTAGAGTCATTGGTTTTTCTATGGAATATTTTTAGCAAAGATCACTAGAAATTTCTTTTTTAGAAAATTACACATACATATATATAGTCACGCCTGTCTCCCTGTAGGGTTAGGCAGAGACTAGAGATCTCCATCCGCTTCGATCCCGACACACCCTTCTTGCTTCCTTCACATTCATCGTAGCGAAACACGTTTTCCGTTCGTCACTTCTCGCCCTCGTGGTATTCAAATTCACGTCCAATTAAATAAAAATAAAACAAATAACTCGTACCATTGGATAAAGGAAGGTATTTTCGGAACAATACGACATCGAAACCTTCAAAATCTAGCAATCAAAAAGCCAAAAAATCAAAAAGTTTACTCATATCTCAAAGGCCGGCTCAAATCTCAAAGCCAGCCAGCCAATAATGGGTTATATGTGAAGGGTATGGTGTTTTAAATGTTTATTGACTGCTTTCTAGATTCCACCCTTGCTTTTCTGCTATAAAAAAAACACACACACACAACATTATTATAGCCATCATTGTAATGAATTTCCGTAATGACTCATCAATTATTTAAAAAAAAACACTTCTACAACAAACAAACAATGTAGTGTGTATATATATATATATATATATATATATATATATATATATATATATATATATATATATATATATATATATATATATATATATATCGTATTCAGGACAATTAAAGCAAGTTTCATAAACGAGTAATTGTGCAAAGCGACTATATAATAAGAATTTGGAAACTTGCCAACACCAAAAGGCGAATTATAATGGGTTCATTACTGGAGACGCGAAGTTCTATCTCCGCTGCACCTCTGTTCAAATTGCTTTTTAAAGCGTAACACTCACTGGGAGCATTCTCCTCTCGTTTGCCGTTATTGGCATTCTGTGTTCATATTTTATTATTTTCCATATATACACTGCTGAAGACAGCAGCTTACTAGAGAATATAATCTATCCTAATTGGTTCTGCACTTTTTTTTCATATTCTGTTTTATAAATTGTTTCTGTTAAGGGACAATATATTTTCTAAGAGTCAACAACCACTTTTTTTAACCCAGGATAAATCATTCATAGGGAGTGATGGACAGCTTGGGGGTAATCGGAGGGTTGTCCTATTCTTCTGATATCGACTAAAGCCTCTCGAGTCTTCTTTCTTTTTACTTTAACCAAAGTTATGGGAACACTTGGCATATATTTATAACTTCGAAGGTACTGCTGTCGCATTCTCTATTTTGAGGTAAAATGTGAAAAATTATAGTAGGCAAAAAGAAAGTAATAGAAGAGAAGAGCAATAGAATAAGCTTAATTGGTAAACATCGTACTTACAATCTGAGGTCGTGAATTCTTATCCTCCATTGGGCTATTGACGTGTATCATTTCCTAGCACAACCATTTATTAGCCTAGTTGGAATGTTTAAAACATTGCTAGTCTTCTATTTCATTGCTAGTCAAATAAAAATCATAAAAAAGTAAGGGGAACGGTAGAGTTGGGCGTCAGGCTGTTAAAGACTGAGTAGGAAAGGAAGTGAGTGAGAAGACTCAGAGATTTATTTTCTACAGGAATGTCTTATTTCTTCGGGTGGCTAAAAATTGACAGAAATTTGTACGTTCGTAGCATACATATACAGGGTGTCTTTTTATGAAATAAAGATTGATTTATGTACAATTTAACGCCTTTATTGTAACAATTTAAGGCAAGATAATTTTTTTTTTCTTTCTTCAGTCAAGTTTACTCTTTTTGCATCTTAACGTTGAATAAAATTAGGTATTTTGTAATCTGTATTAACTGCGCATATTTTTAAAATAGTTGGCCGCTTTTACGAAAGGCGCTCAAACTTTATCAAAATTATTTTTTTATCAAATTTCATGCTAAAAACTTAAAAGTTGATATTTTTTTTCCGAAAAAGTACAATAGATACTCATACTCTTAAATGCATTTCTAATAGTATAGTCCATGAGGAAAAAAGGTAAAATTAAAAACACAACAAATTTTATACATTTGCGGCTGTGGTGTACATGAAAGTATAGTAAGGTCAATAAAAACGTAGCTTTTTAAAAAACCTCATATTTTTGGCACCACTTGGAATATTTTTTTTTGTGTATATTTATTAGACCGCCTAATAGCCGTACTATTAGGCGGCTCATGCACCCCTCACCTCTGAGACACGCAAGCTGTTGCGCGGGGTGGATTTTTGTCATTTGTATGTTTGAATATATATGCAGCAAAAAGATACATGTATGTAACATTTATGACTTTATCACACCGTCGTTGATGCCTCATTTATTGCACGCAACTTCGTAGAACGTAGCGCTAGCAAGTGAGGTTACGATATAATTAGGTCTATATACTTAGAAGCGAAAAAATCTATGATAGGTCCCTTTGTATCCCCATCTAAGTAAGTAAACAATAATTAAAATAATATTATAACAAAAATAACTAAAAAACTAACTAACTTGGTTGGGGCAGCGACACAAAATGGATCTTGGCCTTCGAATAGATGATTTTACGCCACCGTGCCCTGTCCTGCGCCACCTCTTATAGGTTGCGCAAGTCATTCACGATCCTGTCTCTCCAGCGGTACCTGGGGCCCCACAGGACGTCATTGAGTTAGGCGACCCACATACATTCACTTGACTGCGCGATCCTCTCCCATTTTCTCAATGTGGCCCAGTCAATGAAGTCGGTGAGCCTTAGTCACGCTTATTATATTGGGTTGGGTTAGGTTAGTCACAAGAATAAAAATATTGAACAATAAAAATAACAATAAATAAATAAAATAAAGTTAAACCGGAATATTCTTCAAATTTGAATACATCTTATATTTAAAGTTGGGACTTCCTTCTTGAAATGTTTCATTTGACACCGTTGTCGAATACATTTCACTAATATTTATTGTATTGTTTTAAACTGCACTGCAGTAGAATCGATACTGATGCATTGTCGTTATATTATTGAATTGAGTGTTGAAATACAGCATTTATACAGTATATCAAACAAAAATACGCGACAGGTAAACACTGACACATTTGAACAGGCAACAAGTAAACACTGCAACATTTGAACAAGTAAACACTGAGATATTTGAACAGGCCACATATATAAGTATAAATATATAATTACCAAATTTATATTTTTTATTTAGTACAATATTCTTGTATAGACGCCGATTACCATACTTTTCCGATAAATGTATGTTATAACAACGAAGACCATACGATTCGGCAGACCTCGAAAACTGCCCGTTTTAATAGGAAAATACCACGTCGCGAAAGGGTTAAACATCAAAAGGGAGAAGATTTATGTACTAAATTATAAACGTGGATTACAATACTGCTTTTTGCATTTTTACTTAAGCCAAGCCCACTTGGATAGACGAACGTCCACATTCTACCTATAAATTCATTTACAGAGAAATAATTATTATATATTACTAAATTTTTATAATATATTATATAACATATACGAATTAAAAGCAGATAATTGTTTTCTTTGCTCTTTGTTTGTATAGTTACAAATATGTTATAATAGTGCTCGTATAAATCACTTACACTTTGAATAATTCCTCTATATAACGCTCGGCGTACTTTCTTCACCGTGCGTCACCCTCCGTGGCTATTACGATGAAAAATTATTCCACTCCCTAACTCAACGACGAACGAAAACTATAGTCGCTAACAATTTGCGAAGCTCGCCGCCTGTGAAAGTGTTGTAGTAATCTTGTGAAACTCAAAGTGTGAATTGAACTGAAATTTTCGCTATTCTTCTTTATGCTATTCTTCTTCATGCTTCTTTTTTATCGCTACTTCTCGTCGTAACACACGAGTCTGTAGTATTTATTATATTAATTCCTGGTATTTTACTTTCATCATCGTCAGTACACACGATTAATGAAATCAGCTGTTACTTCTCGGAAATCTAGTATTCAAATGAAGAGCTTAGAATATATATTATATCAAACTATCTTACTAAGATCTGCCAAAATCGTGTCAAAATATTTTAGATTCATCCATCTCTCATCAAATCTGGATCTTTATCACAGCCGTTACAGAATACTGCTGGATACTGGCATGCCTCACAAATGCTGCTGCTATTCTCTCTATTGTCGTCTGTAATGTTCTGATTGGAGCGAATCGTCTCGGAGATTTTTATTACTTAGACCCTCTGTCCTTTTAATTCTACTGGTACTTGTTTCGATAGTCACCACGTATGACACTCCAAGGATTGTCGTAGGGAACCTAACAGTTGAAGCGGCGCGTCAACGCGGCCCAGCCACAAAAAACAGCGCAAAAGTATCGTGTTATTTCATTACAAAAACATTCGTTCATAAAACTCGAGTGTAGTATAAACTTGTGACTAACTATGTGAGTGTCGGAAAAAAGTGTCGCTGCGCATATAAGTTGATTGTGTGATACTCAGCAAGTGTACGCTAAAAGTTCCGAAAAAGATGTTTTAGATCCCTTTACTCAGTGATACGTGATAATCCATAATCCAATCTAGAACTCGTGCATTGTCATCAAAAGTGGAATCAAACGAGGATCATAGTGGGAACACATAGTGTCATAATTGATGGAGTCAGGCGTTACTTTGCGGAAATCCAATATAAAGATCCATGGATGGATGGCTTTTACGGTTGTCCTTAGGAGAGTCAATTATTGAATTGAGGATGCTTCGTATTGGGACGCAACGCTTTGTGTTTGTAGTGAAAATGGTGGGGTGTTTTTGACGTTGTCGACCATGGTGTCGGCCGTTTCTCGGTGAGAATTAGACTTGTAATTCCCTGTACACTTCGCCAGAGAACTAAAGTCACCGACATAGCCTTTCGAATTAGCAAACTGAAGTGACAATGGGCTGGGCACGTCTGTCGGAGATCCGACAATCGGTGGAGCAAACGAGAATAGTCGTGGAGACCACGTCTCCGTAAACGTAGTGTGGGACGACCCCGGCTAGATGGTGCGACTATCTGCGCTGGCAGAAACAGGATGCGTGAAGCCGAAGATCGGGCTAGGTGGCGCTTCATAAGGGTTGCCTATGTTCAGTTGTGGACTGCCGTAGACTGTTGATGATGATGATGATGATACACTTCTCTGCAAACACAAAACAATATTTTTCCGATTTGTGTTCGCGGATATTAGAAAAATAAGTGTAGCTATCCATCATTTAAACGAAGTGTCGTACAACCTGATCCAAATAGTGATAACTTGCGTAGGGCGGTTGACATAAAATGCTTAAACTAATAAGGCTAAGCGGAAGAAGTTTATGTCCAGCTACCGTACCGTGCAGACTACTGTACTGTAGGTTGTTGATGATGGTGATAATGATTTAAAACTGTGTTATAAATTTATATTGCAAACTTCTTTGTCTGTATAATAAACACGAGATAATGATGAATACACTCATTTAGAGTCGCCTGTCACTTAAGTAAAGTTGGAAAAGAAAAAAAATGATGAATGGATTTCCCGCCGAGACCCGTCTCGGCTGGAAAACGCTTCAATCAATTCTCCAACTAATATATCAATATCATGCTGGGATTTAGGTTGAATGAAGAAAATATTGGGTTGGCAACTCAGTAATTGTCGATTTGTTCAATGAAATAAAAGGATTTTTTTTTACTTTGAATGAATTTTAATCAAGTCTGATCCTTGTCGCCAAAAATAAGTTTCTTACAAATTAGTTTTTAAGTATTTGGTTTTTTTTATTTTGTCGCAAGCGATAAGTAAACGAAAAAGCGGTTGAGCTGATTTGATGGCAAATAACCAGCGTCCCCGATGAACTTCTACAGTACTACGTACACTACAGAGGCGTCGCCTACCTTAGACTAAAGATACCAATACTATAATGGGAGGAGAATAACAAGTAATGGGAAGAGAAATGAGAACTATAGAAAAGGAAAAGGAATATTATATGTAATTTGTGTATATCTTATGTGATTAACTGATTGGTTTGGTGGGAAACTTACCGCTCGCAGATTAAATATTAATAACCTATTAGGCTTACAGATATTAATAACCTATTATATATATCTAGATGTGCCAGATACTAAGTCAAGCTATCTTGGGAAAGATTTTTCTCAAGCTGTTTCTAGAAATAGAGTGACTTTAACAATAGTCCGTAGCAATTAAAAAATTGGAATCGATATTTCTTCTTCTCATTTTGCCCTCACATCTGAGGATCGGAACCTGCAATGATACCCGCAATCGGACCCTCATGGCGCTGGTGTAAATTACTCGTCATCAGTCGTCCTCTTACGCGTCGTCTGCACAACTTTCCACATGGAAATCTGTAGTGTCGGGTTTTTGATTTACTTATATCGCTTCGATCTTCGGCCGTGAAGTCCTGTACCATCTACCATCCCCGGTACAATGTTGCGTTGTTGCTTTTCGGTTTTATTTCTAACTTTTATTTCGAACTTTCCTTAGTGATAGAGCAACGCTGCAGACAAATACTTTGTCAAGCATAACATATTATTTGTCTGTAGCATGAATGGGCCGGGAAAGTACCATACTCTCACAGAAAACTGGCGTCTGAGTGTTAGCTTAGCTACCGCGCTTCGTATGGTGAGCGGCCTGAGTCCCGGAGGCCCAACACCCTCCCCCTCCCACTCCCATATTGTCACTGCCACTGCAATGGTCCTGCGAATATCTGTGGGCGGTGTTGATTGCTTTCCATTAGGTGACACGCTAGCTCGTTTGCCATCCTATCTCATAAAAAAAATAACGTTGTGGCAAAATTAGGTAGCAATGGTAAGTGGTGCTATCTTGCTGTAGTCTATTCGCATCCAGTTGTCACTCTCACGCGTCACTTGCACAACTTTCTACATGGACATCTGTAGAGTCGGGTAGTGTCAAGTTTTTGATTTACTTATCACTTCGCCGTAAGGTCTTGTGCCATTTACCCTTCCTAGAATAATGTTGCCCTGTTAGTTAGGGCGTGTCTAGTTATCATGGAAAACAGTCTTTCTTGTACAGTTATAACTTCCGAAAAAAATTGTACAGTAAACAACTTTTTCATTTTCACAATATAATGATAAAGTGCTCCATGATAAACAAGACGATCGCTCCGTAGAGTTTAAGTTGATCTTGTAAACAACGACAAAGCTTATTCACTACGGCGGGCGCTTTGCGAAAATTTTATCAAATTTATTGAAGTGTGAAAACTTCGTGGCTGCTCTTATAAAAGTCTGTATAATATTTAAACTTCTATCTCTGTGATAGTTTGAAGTTTTTATACTTTTTAACATAATTATCACTGTCTGAGGCAATACAATGGTCAAGGAGTAATCTTTGCCTAACCGGCAGTTATGGTATTGGTATACGGGTACGTGACCCCGGCCTCACGAGCTACTACCGTATTACTCCTTGTCTTCCGTTGTGGTAGTATAATATCCCTTTCATCCTGTCTAAATCCATCTTTCCTTTTCCCTACCTTTTTCTTTCTTCTCTATACTTTTTCCTTCCTCTCCGTCAATCCACGGTCTGCCGTGCCAATGGATGCATGGCTGGGGACGAACATTATCGCAAGCGTGCCGACCATCCCGGGATCGGGCTCCTCCAGGTACTATTGTGCCTTACCTCAGCATGCGGGGCTCTGCTGGGGCTGACCGCCATCCTCCCTTGTGTCTCGTGGGATTCACTATGATGAATTTTAATATACCTAATTTGTTAAAAATGACGAAGACGCGGTTTGCCAACCGTCACGTCCTGATTCCCGTGAGGGCTAAAAGCGACTAACGGAGACATTTCACTCCGATGAATATGAGAGGAAGGATGGATGAGTGTGGAGGAAGCAGCGAGGGTGTGCCAGGATCGTTGCGGAGATCTGTGGCCTCTGTCAACCCCTATGGGAGATAGGCGTGACAATATGTATGTATGTATGTGGCACTACACTGTTGGACATGGGCCTCCCACAAAGCGCGTCAAGCAGTCTGATATAACAAGTGTAGTTTCTGCCGGCAGACTTGCGGGATCGTCCCTCCATCTAGCCGGGTGGTTCGCAACACATTTATTAGACGAGACTCCACTCCAGCACTCGTCTACGCCAACGGTTGACGCTGGTAGCCCTTTGTCGCTTTAGTATGCTCGCTCTACGTACCAAACAGAAGTTTAACATTTCTTCTTTTAATCAAGAGTACCAATGCTTTCAACGTAAAAAGAACTCTTTTCTTAACTTCTTCATCGGCGGGCTTGCATGAGGGGAATAATGAGTGTAGAGCAAGCAAGGGAAGTATGCCGAGATCGTAGCAGATGGAGATCTGTGGTCTCTGCCTACCCCTACGGGAGACAGGCGTGACGATATGTATGTATGTAAGAACTATTTTCAAATAGACAATTATAGCCTTATAGTTATCGCTCATCGGCTGCGATCATATAATGTGTCGTGGCAAAAGTAGTGTAGGACGCCTCCCTACTCGATGGAGAGACGATCTGCACAAGGTGGCTGGCAGAGACTGAATGAATGTAGCCAAAGATCGAGCTAGGTAGCGCGAATTGGGTGACATCTATGTTCAGCAGTGGACTGGCGTGGGCTGATAATAATAACAAAGGAAAGACAAGAAACTTTATCAGTACAGAGAAGCCATTTGCTGGTTTGCCTATAGCTTCCATAAAAAACATTTATATATGTATATATTTATGCGTATATTATATATATGTATCCTCTTATTTATATAGTAATATATTATATATTATTAGTATTTATATGTTTATATATGTAAAGTTATATATAGTATGTATTGCTATGTATGTTATTATTATATTTTGTTGTTGAACACTTATTTCTATCCTCACAGCTTATCTTATCTCTCTTTCACTCCTGGGTTTGCTGGAAGAAAAGTCAATTTTGAGTTAAGCTCGCCTTTGTACATCTTCTTTCCTTTTAATTCTTATATGTCGTGTTTTATGTGTACAATAAAGTATTAAATAAATAAATAAAATATTAACCGTATATTATTTAGCAAATTATTCTCTCTGTTCATTATTGTATTCATCATTAAATTTTCAGAACTAAACGACCTCGTTATATCATCTTCGCGTCTATGGTCAAACGATGTTGGGCTCAACACAGCAAAAAGTTTCATCTCAACGCTTCACCTTTGTGAACACACCTTTTGTGTTGGATTTATTCGCAGTTGTGTTCGTGGCTGTGAATGTACAGCTCACGGGGACTGTTTTCATCTGTTTATCAAAAACTGGTTAGTTTTAATTAGATAGCGTTTATCATACTGCGTGTTTAATTATTTAATTTACTAGTTAATTTTCTTTATTTTCATTCTCACTACATTGTTCTTTTTATTTCTATTTAAATTTATACGATAAATTTACTTTTTTAAGTTAATATTCTAATATTAACTTAAAAAAGTAACGTTATATATAAATATTACAAGGATTGATTTAGTCTTGCCTGTTCGGCTATGCTAGCCTTTTTAAGATTATTAATGGAGTCAGGCGTTACTTTGCTACAAGGATTCTTGATAGATAATATTAACTTAAAAAAGTTTAAGAGTCTGGTAACCCCCCAATCCGCATTTACGTCCCTGCCGTTTCCTTTCTTCTCTATCCTTTCCCTTCCTCTCCGCCAATCCACGGTCTGCCGTGCCAAAGGATGTATGGCTAAGGGCGAGCTTAGTCGCAAGCGTGTCGACCGTCCCGGGATGGAGCTCCCCCGGGTACTTTGGTGCTTTACCTCAGCATGCAGGGCTCTGCTGGAGCTGACCTGCATCCCCCCTTGCGACTCGTGGGATTCACTAAGACGAATTAAATATACCTAATTTGTGAAAAATTACGGCGACGTGGTTCCGCCACCCGTCACGTTCTCACGAGGGCGAGAAGCGACCAATGCAGAGCCTTTTCGCTGCGATGAATGGTAGCGGATGGAGCTCTGTGGGCTCTGCCAACCCCTGCGGGGTGTATATATATATATATATATATATATATATATATATATATAGATATATATAAAATAAAAAAGTAACGTTATACGTCACGTGTTGGGCCTCCGGAACTCAGGCCGCTTACCGTACGAAGCGCGGTAGCTAAGCTACAACTCAAACACCGATTTTCTGCAGGAATGTGGTACTTCCCCGGACAAGCCGGCCCATTCATGCTACAGACAAATATATGCCATTCCTGACAAAGTATTCGTCTACAGCGTGACTTTAGTACTAAGAAAAATTGTGATGCTTATGGTGTAGCAGATGTGTATGGGCGACATTGATTGCTTTTCATCGGGTGATACGCTTGCTTCCTTGTCTTTATATCCCGTTAAAAGAAATTCTACGTAAATGGTCTATAATATAAAAACTTCGATTTTTTTTATATACAACAAGCCTTTCAGGCCGGCTTTCGCGTGTTTTTGCACTTTCTCGTACAACTAAGGAGCTCGCGTTTAATTGCCGAGCCGCTTGACCTACTCCCGTTTCTTTTACACAATTTCACTTTGAATTTATGTTGAACCAAAATAGTCGGAGAATATTTTTTTATTTATTTTATTATTAATTTAATTATTTATATATATAGTGTCATAATTTTTAATATTTGAATTAAAAATTGTCACGCTATATATCAAGAACAAAGTGGTCAGGCTTGTCCGGTATTTATGGTATTGGTACACGGGTACGCGACCCCGGCCTCCCGAGATACTGCCGCATTACTCCTCGTCTTTCGTTGCGGTAGTATCATATCCCTATCATCCTGTCTAAATCCATCTTTTCTTTCTCTTATACTTTACTCGCCTTTTACTTTACTCTCTATCCGTCTGCCGCGCCAAAGGATGCGTGGCTGGGGGCGAGCTTAGTCACAAGCGTGCCGACCGTCCCGAGATCGGGCTCCCCCGGTACTATAGTGCGTTACTTCACCATGTGAGGCTCTGCTGGTGCTGCCCTCCATTCTCCCTTACGGCTCGTGGGATTCACTATCACGAATCTTAATATACTTAATGTAAAAAATGACAGCGACGTGATTTGCCACCCCATCCTGATTCCCACGAAGGCGAGAAGCGACGAACGGAGAGCCGTTTCGCTACGATGAATGTGAGAGGAAGGATGGATGAGTGTGAAGGAAGCAAGGAAGGTGTGTCGGGATCATAGCGGATGAAGATCTTATCTCTGTCTAACCATTAATGGAGACAGGCGTGACTATATAACTATATATAGTGACTAGTTAAGCATTATTTCCGATTTTTTTCTTTAACATAGACATATGTCTCCCTGTAAGCATTATTTCCGATTTTTTTCTTTAACATAGACATATGTCTCCCTGTAAGCATTATTTCCGATTTTTTTCTTTAACATAGACATATGTCTCCCTGTAGGCATTATTTCCGATTTTTTTCTTTAACATAGACATATGTCTCCCTGTAGGCATTATTTCCGATTTTTTTCTTTAACATAGACATATGTCTCCCTGTAGGCATTATTTCCGATTTTTTTCTTTAACATAGACATATGTCTCCCTGTAGGCATTATTTCCGATTTTTTTCTTTAACATAGACATATGTCTCCCTGTAGGCATTATTTCCGATTTTTTTCTTTAACATAGACATATGTCTCCCTGTAGGCATTATTTCCGATTTTTTTCTTTAACATAGACATATGTCTCCCTGTAGGCATTATTTCCGATTTTTTTCTTTAACATAGACATATGTCTCCCTGTAGGCATTATTTCCGATTTTTTTCTTTAACATAGACGTATATCTCTCTGTAGGCATTATTTCCGATTTTTTTCTTTAACATAGACAGTTGTCTCCCTGTAGGTATTATTTCCGATTTTTTTCTTTAACATAGACATATGTCTCCCTGTAAGCATTATTTCCGATTTTTTTCTTTAACATAGACATATGTCTCCCTGTAAGCATTATTTCCGATTTTTTTCTTTAACATAGACATATGTCTCCCTGTAAGCATTATTTCCGATTTTTTTCTTTAACATAGACATATGTCTCCCTGTAGGTATTATTTCCGATTTTTTTCTTTAACATAGACATATATCTCTCTGTAGGCATTATTTCCGATTTTTTTCTTTAACATAGACAGTTGTCTCCCTGTAGGCATTATTTCCGATTTTTTTCTTTAACATAGACATATGTCTCCCTGTAAGCATTATTTCCGATTTTTTTCTTTAACATAGACATATGTCTCCCTGTAGGCATTATTTCCGATTTTTTTCTTTAATATAGACATATGTCTCCCTGTAAGCATTATTTCCGATTTTTTTCTTTAACATAGACATATGTCTAAATCTAATTTAATAAAAATAGGGAAAAAAACGGAAATATCAGATTGGATAAAGCGGGTTTCGGATAAACAAGAGTTTATTATATGTGGATTCGCGATAAATAATATGTGTAAATAATAAATAAATATTCTTATTGTTCTCGTAAGTTATTTAGAGCGCCATCAATTTGAAGAGGGCTAAATATTTTAACATAATGGTACAAGTTTCTAAATTATTGTCAGAACAGAAAACTTTTACATTAGAGCTACGCGATGCGTCCCCGAGTGCGCGAATTCTTGAGGAAGAAAATTAAATTTGCATAGGGTAATTTTACCTTATATTAAAAATTTCTATATTTTTTATCTAGACTTCTTTTGTGTTCAAGGCTCAAAATATTACAAAATTAGCTCAAAATATACCAAATGGATGCCTTCGTTGGGCTTGGCACGTGGTACGGATGGACAAGGCTAGAGTATTGGGTACTTGGTTCCGCGGCTTCTACGACCATCTGGTTTTCCGTTAAGTAGGTCATACCTAGGTTTGGACCTAGGTATGACCTACTTAACGGAAAATCAGATGGTCGTAGAAGCCGCGGAAGGCCTAAGCTCAGATGGCTAGGTGGAGTCGAGGACGATTTTAAGGTGTGAAGGGCTGGAGGGAAAAAGCTAAACGAAGATCCGACTTAGTGATTATCACGAGGGCGAGTCGACTGGAAAAAGACTAAGATCCGGCTGGAAAAATTTACTGAACCAGGTAAATGCCTTGATGATGATTATTACCAAATGAATAAAAAAATCTAAAAATGGATAATTTCAATGCTATTGTTTTTCCCTATTAGGTAGAACAATGGGGTTGGAATTATCCATTTTTAGAATTTTTTGGATACATGAAATTTTCATATTATACCGAGTCATCAGTCAATCAATGCTGATGTCCACTACTGGACATTGGTCTCCTTATAACTTAGGAGGATTTTATAAACCGCACGTAGAACGGATTAGGTATCACAAAGTGGTTTATATTACTCAATTAGACGTTGTTGTCCATCTACTTGTGTTTGCTCCCATCATTATCATCAACAGCCTGCGGCAGTCCACTGCTGGATGTAGGCCTCGTCCAAGAAAAGCCACCCAGCCCAATCTTCGGTTTTACACATTCAGTCTCTGACAGTCGCCCTGCGTTTATCGTCGCACCATCTAGCTGGGGGGCATCCACTCCAGCACTCGTTTGCTCTAGTCATTGTCAAATCTCCAACAAACGTGACCAGCCTATTGGCACTTTAGTTTAGTTATATTTACTCCCATATTCGTCGGTGTAAGAAAAGCGGTGGTGCTATTCTATGGGAAAAACCACGCAGCAAAGGGCACATCGGCCCGCGAAGACTCTCGGCAGGGCTTGTGTACGAAACGAAGCATCCCCTTTCTTCCGTAAATTAAAGTTTATTAAACATTGTCGATGAGCGACAATATTCTATATATAATATGTAGACTTTTCTAGCGACTTATAAATTTCATTTATTCACTATGATGTTATTCTTGATAGCTTTGTAAACGATCCACAAAGACATCGTTTACAAGTAAATCAAATCGATTTCTGAATGCACCTTCCACCCGGTTCTTTATCGATTTTAAAGCAGAGCTCATACTGAACAAACTTAAATCCGAAACGTAAACATTGGGTCAGTTAAAATAATGTAAACTTACACCACATGAAATAACCGCACAGAAATGTACCGCACAAAAAAAAAGAGCAGTGTTATATAAAGCCCATAAGAAATATCTGCACGTGTATGTTATAAGCATTTATACATGTGAGGTTTTTTACGTGTGCGATTTTATGCACGTGCGCTATTGTCTCTGACACGCTTTTCTACAAAAATTAAATATTATATTTATATAATAAAAAGATTAAATACTATATAAGATTGAATTATTTTTTTTCTTGTTTATTATGCACAACATAAATGGGTAATTCAAAAATGAAAGCTACAAATTCTTCAATAAAAGATGTCTTTATTACTGTTAAGGAATAATGAAATCGTTACAGAATCCACATATAAATACAAAAATCATACAATATGACAGAGTCGAAGATGTAATCTGAAAGTCCTTTAGGCACCCTCGATACGGTTTTGCCGCATTCCTTTCTTTCGATTCCATTTTTGGCACGTTGCCAGGGACTCTTGCAAATTACAAATAACGTAATAACAATATGGCTTCATAGCTATTTCATTTTTTCACTACATACTCACGCACGAACTTTTAACAATGTTGTTTTGTTGGAATGGTTAATAGGAATTATTATAATATTAAAAACATTACTATTATTCTTGAAAAGAAAAAATCTAAGGCAATTTTTCGCAAAATATGTGACGAAGAAATATATTTAAAAAAAATGACGCTACCAAGAAACTACATCTTTACCGTAATAAGCAACTTTCTGTCATCGCTATTCTATTTATATTCGGCTACAAAGAGTTTTTCTAGTTTACAATTACATATATATCTTAAATCCAACAAACAAACATGTGTATGTAGTGAGGCTTAATAAAACTGTTTAAAAAGGGTAAGGTAATGATGTCCTAACCAAAACAGAAAGTTAGGAATCGAACACGATATATATATTTTTTTATGGGATAGGAAGGCAAACGAGCAGGCGTGTCACCTGATGGAAAGCAATAAACGCCACCCATAGACTTCCGCAGCGCCATAGACAGTGCGGAAGCGTTGCCGATCGTCGTTCTAAGGAAAGTGTCATTATGAGAGTGGGAATGGGAGGAGGTGGGGCAGGGTGTTCAACTACGAAGCGTGGTAGGTAAGCTAGCACTCAGACGCCGGTTTTCTGCGGGAGTGTGGTACTTCCCGGGCGAACCGGCCCATTCATGCTATAGACAAATATTATGCCATTCTTAACAAAGTATTCGTCTGCAGCGTGGCACTATTAAAAAACCTAATACATATAAATATTGAGAAATCAATAATGAGGAAGTCGCGGATAACAGTCTTATAATTCAATTAGATGCTGTTAACGATTTATTTGTATATATAATATTTATTCGAGGCACGTTTTAGAAAATATCGTTCTACCGTCACATTAGGTTTATTGATGACGAGAAAATATGTATTTTCTACCTTCTTATTTTCTCCCAGAGTGTGAACATAATATTTGCACAATATAAATATAGGTGTCGGCGTCAGAGATCAATCAGTGTTATTTATTTCTCTAGGGACGCGGGCGTAGTTTTACCGTTAAAATATTTATTTACCATTCACCTAATTGGAACGTATTTTATAGTTTATAGACATGTAAAAGCAATAATATTATTTCACTAAATTTAATTATCGGTCCAATTATAGCAGAAGTAGTTCTTTCAAAGATCCTCGACCCAAAGCCAAAGTGATCAGATACCAGTTAGATAATGTTGAAAAATGTTGAAATTGAAAAGCTCGTGATCGATTTCAATCGGAGAGACCAAGGCACATAGATTTCATTGATGCGGGTATCGAAAAGTGGGAATGATGAAAGAATGAGGCTGCCACAAAAAAGGGTACACATAGAACTGCCATCAAATTCAGCTTCAAAAGTAGCAGAAAACCAGCATGTTGCTTACTACTGCTGCACATAAATTGGTTTAAAGAAACTTTTATATTTGTTCCTATTGTATTAAATTCAATTGAAATAGTGCCTTGAAAGGAAAATGTTACCAGTGCAGAAGTACTGAATAGGATTAGAGATAAACGCACATTGAAAATAGTATGTTAAGCGGAAAGTATGATTGGGCATTTCTTTCATCATGACAACATTATTTTAACATCATACATTTAAAAATCAAAGAAATAAGGATAACAGGAAGACCAATAAGAAATGAGTAGTGGGGTATGTCACAATGACCCACTCCAATATAAATACAATATAAAATTAAAAGTTAAAATTAATCATTATCAACATCTGAAATATAAATTTATTTTAAAAATATATTTTTAGATTTAATTTAAACTATAATAGTAGTCAGATTTAAATCAAAATATTATAGTAAAAAACCAAAACACCGAAGTTAAAAAAAATAAAAAATTGAGTTACCTCGTCATCGAAGGCGTCAGGGTCGGCCATTTTGACGGTTCTCTTTTCCGCTATCTTGTAACCACTTCACTGTTGTACTGACTGTACGCACTTACACCTCATTCTCATTATATTCTCGGTGTCACAACAATTTGTTAACTTTATAGGCACACATTTTCACTTTTGGCGTATCCTTGCTTCTGAAACAAGAGATGGATATATTATTTATTGTATACCGGAATGTTCCATATATGTTATATAGCTGTATAGTCTACAGACCATACATATATTTTTCTCGATGTGGAAACCGAGCCTGGAAAATATATGTGTGGCCTACAGATTCCGAGTCTGGTTACCCTGTCAATCCGCACTGGACAAGCGTGGTGAGTAAACATCGTTTCCCCCAGAAATGGGGAAGCCCGTTTTTGGTAGTGGAACATATATGTGCTATGTAAAAAAAATAATTCTTCCTAATAAAGCAGAAGTCAGATAGCATGTGAAATACTGTTCTCATCTCTGGGTCCATCACAAAATTGCTGAAGTTTTTAAGAAAGGCCAGGTCAAGAGGAGGAGTATTTAACCGGCGGACTTGCATGAGGAGTGTAATAAGTGTGGAGGAAGCAAGGAAAGTATGCCGAGATCGTAGCAGATGGAGATGTGTGACTGTGGTCTCTGCCTACCCCTACGGGAGACGGGCGTGACGATATGTTTCTCTGGGACGGAGCACTCCAGTATCAACTTCTTCCTCTTGACTGCATACAATCTCAGACAGTTCGAATCATCGATGACTAAGATCTTACCGACCAGTCACATTAGCATCTTTTATTTTGGGGAATTCATTCCAAACAATTGTTCAGAATGAACCCTACTGCTTAATTTCACTATCGCACAATAAGCCACAACGAAAAGTTTTATCCCAGCCATCTAGACGAGTAGCGATAGCAAAACCATTCTGTGGACTTAACTTACTACCGCGGTATTTCTAAAAGGACGCGATATTTGACCCTTAACACAAGCCTAAATAAATCTTTAAATCTTCATGAACGGCGTTGAATGGCATAGTATTTGTCTGAAAATCGGCGTCCGAATGGTAGCTTACCTACCGCGCTTGGTAACCCTACCAAGCGGCCGAGTTCCGGAGGCCAAACAACCTCCCCACTCCCTCTACCCTCAACGCCCATTTCCAATACATGGTCGGTAACGCTTCCGCACTGCCTATGTCGCTACGAAAGCCTATGGGTGGCGTTGATTGCTTTCCATCAGGTGACACGCCTGCTCGTTTGCATTACTAACCCATAAAATAAAATAAAAAAGATTTATCAAATCAATTTAATTGAGATATAAGTTCATAACTATCGCTATTGAAAAACAATTAATTTATTTATTTATACATTATCATTACCCTAATGCGATAATATGCATCTTAATGTTTAATTTCAATTATTACTATAACATATCATAATATATTCTTACTTATAATTCACAGCACAATTTTACTAATAAGTAAAGCTGTGCTGTAAATTATAAGTACCTAGCAAATATTGAAATTGCATAAATAAATGTATTGTATAATGAATGAGTATATAAATTATAGAACCATCTCATTTCTTGCCGTGGGTGTCATAAGAGTTGACTATAGGAGCAAATACCAATAAATTGAGACAATAAAACGTGTCGAAAGTAATCAGTCAGTTGCGAGACAATACTATTGACATTCATTAATATCAACACTGTTATATCCAATACAATCTATGCATAGGGTAGGGAATCGAAAAATATTTAATTAAACCTTTGAACATCGTTCAAATTAAAAAAATTAATTTAATTTAACGCTTCAAATTTTATTTTGTAATTAGTAGCAGCAGGAAGGCTGTTGTTCATTAAAAACGATTTATTAATGTAAACTTCTTGAGCAGGAATTTGTAAGTACAAATGAAAATGAGTCTTTTTTAAAGGCAATAGATTCAATTTTTCGTATATATAAAATTAATTATTTTAACGATAAATTTAACCCAGTTAATTAAGTAGATGTATTGTGAAAATCATGCTGGTTATTTAGCTAACAGTGATCACTGCTCTCCAGGAACCGGAAAGGTTGACAAATATATTTCTTAAAGAAAAAGGTAGGCAAACGATTAAGCGCATCACACCATCATCGTCAATAGCCAGCGTCAGTCCACCGCTGGACATAGGCCTCACTAAGAAACGCCATTTAAAACGATCTTCGGCTTAACACTTCTAATTTCTGTAAGCCAACCTGCGCTGATCATCGCATCGGTGATTGTGGCGGGGTGGTAAAGAGGGAGAATCTGTACTTTTTTATTTTTTTAACAGCTCATATATATCCCACTGCTGAGCCCGAGAGGAGCGTCCTCTCCATTTCTGGAGGAACGGACGTTAACCCACCGAGCTTGTCCAATGCACATTGGCGGGGTTACCAGACTCGGAATAAATATTTATAATCCATACTTATATTTATTCAGATGCGTCGATGGAACCTGCGACCATTGACTCCGCGGACAGAGGGCCCCGCCACTGAGCCAATCTGTCTTTTCCCTCTTTATAATACAATCCTAAGTTTATATAGTAGTTAAATTATTTTTATAGCTCTCTGAGTGTCTCTGGACTTGTGAAACAGACGGACTCTGATAGTTCGTCTGCCTCTGTATAGTGCCTGTTTCCCGTATGGGTAAGCAGAGACTACAGATCACCGTCTGTTACAATCTGAGCACACTTTCCTTGCCTCCATCACTCTCTACATGCAAGCTCGCCGGTTAAGGGTACTCTTGACCTGGTCTTTACTAAAAACTTCATTTATTTCGTCAAGGTATGTTTTCCTTGGTCTTCCCCTACCGACCCTTCCATCTATATCTGCAACGTAAATTTCTTTTAGCAGACGTCTTTCATGTATCCTCTCTATGTTTCCACACCATCTTAGCATCCCTTTCGACTTTTGTCCCGACACCTTTTAGTTTGTGTTTATTTTTTTAAATCATTCAATATAAGAACACATTTTGTAAATTTATTCGAAGCCGCAAAGCTCTATAATGTTATTTACAATTCTCTGAAATATGAAGGTCATAATGGCGAGGCGTCGGTACTGGTCTCCGTGAATATCAACGTTTATGCTGAGATTCACCACTCATAAATAATTTATATATATTTCGTTTACGTATACATTAATATAACACAGTTACCATTATTTAATCCCTTAGGATGCCAAAATGTGGGCACTGAGAGTTGTAAAGCACACGAATGCTTTACAAGTTCATCGCACAGAGGGAGTTCTCCAGAGAGAGTTCTTTCCGGAGTTTCTCTGGCGATACCAAAAGTAACCGACAAGTTCTCAGAGTTAGGAAACTTAAGTGAAAATGAACTGATCACGTTTTTGGAGATCTACCAATCGTTGAAAGAGAAGAGTGCTGAGGTGGTTAACGTGTCTAATGTGTGTGTGTTAATCGTTGTTTGGGATACCCCCTGGCCAAGTAGAGCGACAATCTACGCGTCAGATCTGCCGCTGACGAAAACTCAATACCTGAAGTCGAAAGTGGTTTACGTAGCGCGGCTTAGGTGAGGTCTATATCTAGTAATGGACTGCCGCAAGCTGTTTATAATGATCACTATTGCGCTAGCGATTTAGTAAAGTATATCACCTACTTTTTCTTATATTTTCTTTAATAGCAATTAGTTATAAGTATTATACAAGTGTCACGTAAAATACGATAAAATCAAATCTCTTGAAATATAACTAGTCAACTTGTCACGTTACGTCTTGATAAAATGGTGGCTATTCTATTAAAACCTTCTATGGACTTTTTCAGTCACCTTAAAAACTCACGATACACGCATTTATTTTATATAACTTCAATACAAGATTATGAAAATGAAATAAAAACACAACGCCACTCATGTAAATTGGCGGGAAAAGTCATATGACCTACTTTTTAGATGTTTACACTATGTTTTAGTTCACCCGTCACCTTCATCTGTATGCGTTATATCCCGCTACGACGGCGTTGTAACCATGTAAGTTGTTCCCGCTGTGTGCATAGTGCAAACATATGTTGCCTAGTGATTCCTTCCTTGTCTCCAGCACGCGTGTCATTAATAAATACAAAAAATCAACATCATTTAGCGTCGAGCGCGAATTATGTGGTAGCATTTTCTTATGTTATTTCATTTCGGATGGTGCATGCAGGGATTTCTTTCCTTTTCATTATTCACATCTTAACCTTATATAGGCAACCCATCTGTGATGTCCTTGATATTGCCTTCTTTCTTAAATTTATTTAAAGACTATCCACAGGAGTTACGAAAAATACCTTACTCTAATTAACTGTTGCATATTACAACATAATTTAACCCCAATTAAAGACAAACACGACATTTACATAAAAGAACTGCAGACTGGTCAGTATTGAACAATAAAGGACAACTTACATACAAAATTAATAAATTGGGTGAAAAATACCGTAAAGGTATCGTAGATATCTCATTCTATATCTCTATGGTATAGAATTAGATGTTTATATTAGATAGAGAATTAGATAGAAGAAGTTTAGATACAAGAGAATCAGATTAATAAGGCGTGTTAGAATTAATATAAATATTTGATTATAAAATAGATTAATTTGATACAGAATAGACAAAACTAATTTTATATATATTTTGGCGCCATCTGTTGGCAGAGTATGTAAAGATAATGTTGGATTATATTTAATAACTATAATCATTGTAATTTGTGTAAAAAAAATATTTAGAATTATCCAAAATTCATATAAGCTTGATATTCAGCTGTATTTTAAAATTTGTTTTGCAGTAATTTTACCTGTTTGTTAAAAAAGATATTGCTGCAATGTTGAAATGCCTTCGGCGAGGTGATTCGCATGCTCGTTTGCCAGCTATGCTTTAAAAAAAATATTTTCGGACTAATGCCTAGCTTTCTACGGAGCGTTCGTTATGTCATAGTTATGATTAAACGTAGAAAATATCTTTAATATTATAAGCCTTGTAGTGTGCTCTTTTCCATTTAAATATTAATTTAGATAACGAAATGTTTGAATGGAACTAATTTCTGGCAAATCACGAAATACAGTAATTACAGGTTCACCTTTCGTATGCTTATATTTCGTGATAATGGTCACGATAACCGCTCACAGTTAATGGAAATAAGTCACTGGCAATTATTATTTCTACGAATAATTGCTTTGTGATTACTTAACTGTATTTCCTATTTGGTTAGCGTGATCTCACAATTTTCAAGTCCAGTTAATGCAGAGAAATATCGTTTAAGATCAAAAGAGGTGTAATTTATTAGTGGTAGAGCCACGCTGCAGACGAATACTTTGTCAAGAATGGCATATTATTGTGTTATAGAAATTATGAAAATCGTATGAAAATATCATATGCAGTCACTAACATCGCGTTTGTGATTGCCATGATTGATGATGATATAAAATGCCATTATGATATAAAATGTTTAGTATTAAAAAAAACTAACTTTGTTAGCGTAGCAACCCAAAATGGATCTTGGCCTCCGAACAGATCTTACACCACCGTGCCCAGTCCTGCGCCACCTCTTACCAGTTGCCGATTTGAAGGTTGCGCAAGTCATCCTCGATCATGTCTGTCCAGCGGTGCCTGGGGCGCCCCACAGGACGTCGTCCATTTGAGCGACCTACATGCGCTCTCTTTAGTATTAAATCTTATCCAAATAATATACTTAATTATAATCCCATGGTTCACATTTTTGGCCTATACAATAATGTATTGATTGACTACAGTACAAAAACATTCGATATTTTCGATATTCAAACACACCAATTAAAGCAATCGCTCAGGGATATCTTTGGCTGCAAATAGATCACGAGATTATTGTTATGCTTCTTTTCATATTTTTATTTTATGTTTAATTTTATTGTATTTCATTATAATATAAGTATCCCGCAGAAAACCGACGTCTGAGTGGTAGCTTAGCTACCGCGCTTCGTACGGTAAGCGGCTGCGTTCCCGAGGCCCAACACCCACCGCCCTCCCGCTCTCACTCCCACTCCCATAATGACACTCCTTAAAGGTAACGCACCGCTTTCGCACTGCCTATGGCGCTGCGAATGTCTATTCATCAGGTGAGACAACTGCTCATTTGCCTTCCTATCCCATAACAAAAAAAAATCATATATTAGTATTTTTGACTGTAACTTGTTTATGTGCCTAATAAATAAATAAAGTGAAGAAGGACGAAATGAGAGAGATAATACGAAAGAAAAGAAGGGGAAAACATTCTGTGAGGTTAACGGCTGATGATGATAATAATAAGATTTTTTTTATATTAATAATATTGTTATTAAGAGAAAAATATGGAAATAAAGGATGATAATAATAATTTATTTATTTAATAGACAACTCGGGTCTACTTGTTAGTTATATATATTCTTTTATCCTTTTTATACTTGCCTGAATTCGATAAAACTGTTAAAGCCAATAGGCTACCAGCATTAACATCTTCGAATAAAATCTTGTTAGTTATAATTCACTTAAAAACGATGTTAGTAAACTAATTCTAAAACTACTAAGAACTACTAAAAATGCCATACTAGCACTTTGTGGAAATGCTGTAGTGTGGGAGAATCCATCTTATATATTAACGTCCTCAGGATGCTATTGGAGCTGAACCGCAGTCTTGTTAATAATGATGCGAACTTATTCCTTAACCTTACGGCATGAAAGCCATTTGTTCTGGTATACGCAAACGTTTCGGATGCCGAACGAAATTATATTTTATGGTTTTGATTTACACAACTTTTCTACAACGCAACATCAATTCTACAACGCCACTGCCGCTTTACTCTCGTCCATGAAAAATCGTACAATCACGTGAGAAATACTCTACAGCAAAAAAAATTAAAATAATTTTAAGTGTTTTACAGCCTAAAAGGTAGTGGGGATTGGCGATTAGGAACAGGATCAATAAACTAAGACGGCCACGCAATCTTTGCATAAATGTATGAAAACGCTTATAAGCTCAATACGGGAGATGGGTGTTTATTTATACCACCTGTGATTTATGAGCACTTTAGGAAGTTGGAACTAGCAATTTATCGTTACCTACACGCGGAATTGTGTTTCCTCGATTACAACTATTCACAGTAGTGGGTGCACGTGCTAGATTTATTTTGTGGTTTACAATCTTTATTTATATAATATACATATCTGTTAGTCATTTAGACTTTTCGGTTGTCTACCGTAGTCTACTATACCTGAAGATGCCTCGTGTTGGGGCGAAACACGTGTCGTTTACAAGGTGGAAAAGTGGTAATGTGTGTTTGATGTTGTGTATAGTGGTTGGTTGAGTGGAGAATTGATGGCCGATTTTCGGTAAGTTTTTGGTTTAAGTTCCAAATAAATCCACTTCATCTAGCAGAAAAACACACATTATTAATTTTCTGTTATTGTTTTGCTTGTCTTGTTTTGTCGCGGATCTTAGCTATGTAAAACTTTTGACTGTCCACATAGTGATGGATTTCCGCAAACTAACGCCTGACTCTATTAATAATCTTAAATAAAGATCCCCCAACAAGCCCTCGAATGGAATCCGCAGGGGAAAAGAAAATGTGGGCGCCCAAAACAAACTTAGCGGCGTACTGTGACGACCAAAATGCAGAAGATGCCTTCATCTGTCATGGAGCGAAGTAAAGCGTATGGCCTCCAACAGATTGAGATGGAGAAACGTCGTGTCTGCCCTATGCCTCACCAGGGGGACTTAGGACTCAGAGAGAGACATATCTGTTCGTTAGAAGCAAGTCTTTTACTGTGTAGTTTTCTTTTACGGCTTAGGAAGTCAAACGAGTAAGCGTGTTATCTGATGGAAAGCAATCCACACCGCCTGTAGACATCCGCAGTGCCATAGACATGGCAGAGACGTTGTCTTCCTTTAAAGAAAGTATAGGTTTGTTTTATGAAGGTTCCAATATCGTATCGCTGGAGGTAGCTGGTTCCACAGGGTAGTGGTGCATGGAAAGTTTTTTTTTGTGTTTTTTTTATTGAGATTCGAAACAATACTTCAATCATAATCACCGATTGTGAACGAGCTTCAAGCAACTAAATCGCGAGAAAACGCAAAAAACCAAAATCAATAGCGTGACCCAGTATCGAAGGGTAAGACACACTTTATGTAAGAGCATTAATAATATATTGGTAATCATTATCAACATACATAAATATGGCCTACAAATATTTATTCCAAGTCTGGTTACTCCGCCAATGAATGAGTAAAAGCGTGGTGTGTGGTAATCATGATCAACATACATATGTATGGCCTACAGATATTTATTCCAAGTCTGGTTACCCCGCCAATGAATGAATAAAAGCGTGGTGTGTGGTAATCAATATCAACATACATATGTATGGCCTACAGATATTTATTCCAAGTCTGGTGACCCCGCCAATGAATGAATAAAAGCGTGGCGGGTTAAACGGCCGCTCCTCCAGAAATGGGAAGGCCTGTGCCCAATAGTGGGACATACATGGACTGTAAGATGGAAACTGTAAATCCATGTTAGACTTGCATACGAGAGACAAGGAAGAAGACATGAATCCAAGAGTTTCTTTTTCAATCTTATGGGAAAAGTTGATTTTAATATCTCTTTATAGATCGAAAATATTCTCCATATTTTGCGTATCACCCGATGAAAAGCAATTAACACCGCCCATAGACATTTACAATACTAGAGGCACTAGAAGCTTGTTTTTTTGAAGGTTTCAATGTCGTGTCGATCGGAAATACAGCCAAAGGCAGCTGGTTCCATAGAGTGGTGATGCGTGGATAAAGTTTCGAAAAATGCACCGTACTGGATCCAGATGGTGGTGATGAAACTGATAAAAAAAATATATTGGTCGCACATACTCCAATGTTTGATGATAACTATAGCTTAGATGTATTAGTTCATTGAACTGAAACAGTGAGATAAATGTCAAAAAGGTAAAATTAGCTGAGCTTGGATGCGCTATGGTTAATTTTAGCCTTCGTCAGTTTGTGGGTATGCAATAGCTATTTGTATTTATTGTTGCTGGCTCTTTGTTATGCCAAGAATTATTCATATTGATGTATAATATTATAAAAAAGATATTGCTTTGCCGTTAAAACAACTATATATTATAATAAAGAAGTATGCAAACCAAGAAATAGGTAAACAACGTCAAACTGTTCGAATCGTCGATGACCAAGAACTTACCGATTGGCTTAAGGAATATTTCATGACTTAGCACCAAAAAATATAAAGGCTTGATAAGAAGGCAAACGCGCTGTGTGTCACCTGATAGAAGGCAATCAACGCCTCCGGTAAGCGTTGCCTTCTTTTGCCTTTTCGAACATTGTAGGCTTGTTTTATGAAGGTTCTAATGTCGTGTCGGTTTGAAAACACCGGTGAAGGTAGCTGCTTCCACTCACCCTCAGCGGAAGTGACGCGTGGGAAATAGTTTCAGAAAAAATGCACTATACTAGTGTTGTGATACATTGATACATGTATCACTAATGTAATAAAACTTTTTATTTATATATATTAAAACATTTTATATTATATTACTTCTTTATAAATTCGTTATTTTAAAATTTAAAATAGAAAAGAAAAATTGTTTTATAAAAACAAAAAGATTATTTCGACTGAAGTCTTTCGATAGACATGTCATCTGTCCGGCATTAGAAATTGAGATTGAATATAGAATGTAAATTGATAAAGTGTGAATAAAGTATGAATAGGATATAAATGTACATGGAATAGAAAAATAAATTTATTTCACTTGGAAGAATTTCAATCACATTGAAGATGGAACCCCGTGAAAAAAGAATCATCATCAAAAACAAATCCCGTGTGTCGCGGAAAGTAGTACGGCTGGTATGCCACACTAGATCGCTACCCATCCAGATGGTGAGTCATCTTGACATCAAAAAGACCTCAAACCAGGTTTTTTCATAAATAAATAACCACTTATCTTAAATCGATACACAACCGATTGTAAATGGGCGTGCGTATCGAAAACAAATTGTTTCGCTTACCCAATTAACGACGGGGCCGTCTAACCAATTTAGCCACGGGAACATTTATCTTGTATTTAAAATGCTTTATCAGCGCCAGGTTTTGTAAATAGATGAATTATTGCTTTAACAATAATAATCGTTTGCATAAAATAAGCGTCTGTATATTTAAAGCTGGCCTGAAGTGAAGCGCGTCGCTCAAGACCGATCCTAATGGAGAAGCACTGCGGACGCCCTCTGCCCCACCTTGGGGACATAGAATCATAAAAAGAATATTTAAAGCTGCTTATATTTATATCTTCCGCTGCTGTGCACAAGCCTCCCTATTTTATTCGATTCGATTAATTCTGGTAGCTCATTGGCTTTAATTTTATCCAATACTAAACCCGCGGCCAAATTTAGAGAAATAGACATTAGTAACGCTAATCTTCCCCGTAGTTATCCCCGAAGATTAGTGCCGAATGATCACCCCAGACTCAGTAAATAATATATCAATAGCTGCCTGTTCATGTGTATACGCATGTACAACAATATACCTCATGAATTAAAACAATTGAACACCAGATTATTTAAAAAAGGCTGTATGAATGGCTAATAGATGGCAATATTTATAATACTAAGGAATTTTTTACTTCAAAAGATCGATCAAATGTATGTAATAGATAAACAAAAGTGATATATAAATGTAATAATAAATTATTATTTTATATAATAGTTTAGTTATGTATTTAGATCTGTAATAATTGTTTAGTTATTTTTAATAGTATGTAATAATAAATGAATTTTTTTCATCTTGTTACACCTCACATTATGCAAATAAAGAATTATTATTATTATTAACTCGCCTATTTTAGACGAATAAACATTAACTCACGACTTTTACGACAAGGCGAATTGACTGCGCACCCAAAAATAAAATATGTACATATATATAGACTAGGGGTAGTCAGTGGGTTTCGCGAGTGGTATAGCCACGCTGCAGACGAATACTTTGTCAAGAATGACATAATATTTGTCTGTAGCATGAATGGGCCGGCTCGCCCGGGGAAGTACCACACTCCCGCAGAAAACCGGCGCCTGAGTTTACCTACCCCGCTTCGTACGTTGATCGGCTGAGTTCCGAAGGCCCAAAACCCTCCCCTCTCCCATAACGACACTTTCCTTAAAGGTCGGCAACGCTTCCGCACTGCCTATGGCGCTGCGGATGTCTACGGGCGGCGTTGATTGCTTTACATCAGGTCTCTGCTGCTCGTTTGCCTTCCTATCCCATAAAAAAAAACAGACGTATCGGAGGGCCAAGACACGCTTCGAGTATCCGAGGCGAAGCTTATTTGCTTAATTATATTAAATTGAAACAAAACGAATCGTTTGTGTAATAGTTTAGTCGAAACGACACGAAATTCAGCGATTACAATTCGAGCTTGTACCAACATTTGTACCATAAACCAGCCAAATTCCATACAAATTGATTGTAACTGACGATAATACTAGGTTTTATACTCACTTAGTCACGCAAACCGTTACTGTTATATGAAAAGTTGATATAGTTATTGTAGCTAATCATTTGAGTGAACAAAATCAATCAATTAAAATTCAAGTGTTTCCCCGTACTCCGTAGAAGATCAAGGAAAACATACCTTGACCAAATTGCCGGAGTTTTTAAGAAAGGCCAGGTCTAGAGTACCCTTAACCAGCGGGTTTTCATGAGGAGGGTAATGAGCGTGGAGGAAGCAAGGGAAATATGCTGAGATCGTAGCAGATGGAGATCTGTGGTCTCCCTGTGGCTTAGCGTTCATTAAACACAGCAAGCGAAGTGGCTTTAGCCAAATTCTTCCTACTAAGAAGAGATCTATTTCCAGCAAAACATACAGCTGTCTATGCAAAAAAAAACGCTTTTAAAATCACCATATCCAAAGAAAGTTTACCACTAAATTATTTACGGCCGAAATAAATTCAGCACAAGAGGTTTTTTATCGTTTTTTACATCGATTTATGAGCTCCTACTAGTTGCAACAAGCAGCTAACTGTCGGTAACCTTCACCATAATGTTAACAACGGCGTATGTGATCATACCGTATGTTATTTTTTTTACAGATAACATTCAACCAAATCATCTTCAATACAGCCCTAATAGTTCACTGCTTGACAACGACCTTTCTCTATTTAATGTAATTTAGTGAATAAATAATTTTCCAAAGTTAGAGAACTGAAATAATATATTGCTAGAAAAATATATAACAGAACTTTCTAACACTAACTCGGTCCACAACTAATTGGCTTCTATTCAATATTAATTGGGTCTACAGTCGGTGAGAGAAGGTAATCTAAATTTAGTTCGCTCTACGATGCTGACTATCTAGATTAATACAATAAATTTGAGAATTAAAAATTAACCAGTTTGTATTTCTCTGAATATACTTTATTATATTAATTTTATTTTATTTTATTTATTAGGCAAGAAAACAAGTTAGAGTCTTAAAGAATACGATATTATATAAACTTAACAATGCCCGGACTATAACTCATTAAATTTGCGCACAGCATGGCTACATTTTGACAATAGAATTACTTATGTAATAATAAAATATTATAACATTGAACAGATAAAATTAAATTAAAAAAATAAGAAATATAAAAAAATAAGAATAACAATAATTTTGTGATCTATCGGCTGCCAAAGATATTACGGAGTGATCGCTTTAATTGATGTATTTTGATATTGAAAATATCGAACGTTTCTGTTCAGTTGTCAATGGATATATTATTGTATAGGCGACAAATGCGTACCATGGAATTATATTAATGAATCCCCGTTGCTCGTAGATATATAAAATACTAGGAAGAAAGACTAAAGATGAATTGCCAGCGTTTGAGAATGAAGTAGAATACGGGTGTGAAATGATTCTGTCGTATAAGTCTTCGATCAATACATCCTGCCTGTACTGTGTTATGGTGCCGAAACTTGGACACTGACGGCTCATTTGCTTCGTAAACACAAAGTCGCTCAGAAGAATATGCCTGCTTTCTTAACCCATAAAATGAAAAAAAAAAGTCAACGCTTGACGCTGATATTTTGTAGGGGTGTAGTTCTTCCCCAGTCGAGCCGGTTCATTAATGTGTTTCTTAGTGAACTCCTAAACAGCTAGACCGATTTTAATGATTTTTTTGTGCATGTTTCTCTGATGATTATAATTGGAATTGTAGAAATCTGCTAGAGCTAACAATCACCGACAATCGTTGGAATAGACGAATAGTGGCGTTAAAATTTCGTCGTAACCATACATTAAATCTATTCTAGCAAAATTGACATTGATTTTTATATATAAGAAATTTTGCTAGACAGATTAATAGTTTTGACGATTTTATCAGAAAATTCAGTAAAATTTTAACATTAAAATCAATTAAATTTTATACTAAAATTGAATATTTTCTCCGTATGCAGTTCATAATTTATAAGTATTTTTTAAATGATCGTAAGTAATGTACATATTACCGCTGCCTTCAGCGGTATTTCCGAACGGATACGACATTGGAACCTTCAAAAATCAAACCTCCTGATATCTAAAAGGTCGGTAACCCATTTGTGATGCCTATGGTGTTGCAAATGTCAATGAACTGCGTTGATAGCTTTCCAGGAAGTGACACGCTTGCTTTTTCGTCTCCATTTCTCATAAAAAAGAGATATGACATACATACATACATATCGTCACGCCTGTCTCCCTTAGGGTTATACAGAGACCACAGATCTCCATCCGCTACGATCCCGGCACACCTTCCTTGCTTGCTTCACACTCATCCATCCTTCCTCTCACATTCATCGTAGCGAAACGGCTCTCCGTTTTTCGCTTCTCGCCCTCAGGACGTGACGAGTGGCAATCACGTAATCAATCAAGTAATAATGATCGAAATAAAAAAAATGTTTCATATTGGCTTGATAAAATGACTAAATATAAGAGCAAAGGAGCTTACGGTAATTAAGGCTTGATTTATAAGGTACCGTGTGTTGAAGACACCTACAAATAAGTAGAGAGACCGTTTTTGTATACACTTTTTCCCACAGAGGAAGTAATTATGGCTCATATGGATGGGTTAGCCTGAAGTTGTAGGTTATGTTCTCCTAGTACTTGGCTCTATCGCTTTGATGATTTTTGTAAGTAAATTGGGACCAGAAAAAAAAGTAATTAAATGGATGAACTTTTGCCGCCAACTTACATGTATGACGTAGCTAATTGCCATCGATTAAAGAAACAAAATAACCATATTTTGATTAATAAAAACGGGGGGAAGGGATATTATTATACGATAATCATTATGCCTTAAGCATCTTACAAATCCCTTCTCTCATCAGACAAATATCCGGAAAACCAAATAGAAAATTTTATTCTTATTTAAAATCATAACCAACTTTATTACAGAAAATTTGTTCTTCTGAAAAATATAAATATAACTAAAAATATAATTTAATAATAATTACTGTCAAATTATCATAAAATGTCATAATTTTCATATTTTGTTATAATAAAAATAATTATAATTAATGTGAAGACTGATTATATTGTCACAATTGTCCAAAATAAAGAACATTACAAAGTTGTTTATTTTCATTGTTAACTTGCTAGCTAAGGTATAAAGACCCACTAGCTTCTGCCCGCAGCTTCGCCCGCATGGAAGTCAGTTTATTGCGCGAAAACAATCTGAATAAAAAGCAGCCTGTGTTTGACCACGCATCTTTAGCTATCTTCATGTCAAATTTCATCAAATTTCGTTTAGCAATGAAAGCGTAACAGACAGACTTTCACAATTATAATATTAATATGGAAGTATGAGCGTCTCATTTTGAGTTAAAAAAAATGATCAACTTAGGCATCTCCCAAACTCGAACATTCGCTTATAATCGCTACACTGGCAAGACAATTCTTTAAAACCGAGCATACATATTTCTCATAGATCACAATGCTTTTGCATTGCCCCTGGTGTTGTGGATGTCAATAGACAGGGCTTGCTTATTTATCTTCCTATTTCATAAAAAAAAGGACAATTAGTGAAATTCTCTCTTCATCCATCTTGAAGAGAATTTTTCATCTATTTTCTAGAGTTTGTATATTTCAATTAAAAGACAATTTAAATAAATCATTCACGGAGCTAAGCAGCTCTAAATTGAAGAGTTTATTTTTTATTTTTTTTATATATTCACACCTATCCCTCGCAGGGGTTGACAGAGACCACAGAGCTCTATCCGCTACTATTCATGGCAGCGAAACGGCTCTCCATTGGTCGCTTCTCGCCCTCGTGAGAATAAGGACGTGACGGGTGGCGTACTATGTCGCCGTCATTTTTCAATAAATTAGGTATATTAATTTCGTCTTAGTGAATCCCACGAATCGCAAGGGAGGATGGAGGTCAGCCCCAGCAGAGCCCTGCATGCTGAGGTAAGGCACCATAGTACCCGGGGGAGCCCGATCCCGGGACGGTCGGCACGCTTGCGACTAGGCTCGCCTTTAGCCATGCATCCTTTGGCACGGAAGGGCGTGGATTGGCGGTGAGGAAGGGAAAGGATAAAGAAGAAAGGAAAGGGCAGAAACGGAAATGCGCATTGAGGGCGTTACCAGACTCGGAATAAATATTTATAAATCCATATATATATTTATTCCGATGCGGAAATCGAACCCGCGACCATTGACTCAAATTAAAGAGTATCGGATTCATATCGACCTAATTAATATACGTAACAAACTTAGCACTCAGCATACATAGTCAGGTAGCCTAGATCTCAACAAGTGAGCTTGTTAGCGGTACAAAACGTAACAAAGGCAACACGGGAAATGAAAAAATTCCCGGTTCACATTCATTCTCTTTATATCCAACAAAAATTGTCAATCCGGGCTGCGCAATAAAAAATACATAAAAGTTTTTGATCAAAAATTAAAGCTGCCGACTAGTTTGCCTGAATAAAAACAAAACAAATATCTTTATTTGAAATGCATATTTCGTTTCGGCAAGCTGCATTTCGAATATTCGTGTTCTGTATTTCATTCGATTTTAAAAAAATGCATTTCATTTTTTAAAAGTCAGTCCCTTTTACTTTAAGCATAACAAGCATTTCGTAATGAGGTTTCTCTGGACGGAGAAGAAATGACACCGAAAAGAATGCTCCGTAGTATCCTTCTATAATGTCACATTGAACTTGGAAAAATGTAAATATATACATATATATGTACTGTGTGTAGTGATACATTTTTAAGTGTATAATATATATATATATACATATATATATATATTGATAAAGTGTGATTAAAGTATAAATGTACAATGAATGGCAGGAAAAAATTAATATCGTAAGAATTTTATTTGAAGAAGCCCCCTAAAGATCCCGGGTGTCGCCGTAACCAGTACGGCAGGCAAGCTACAGTAGTTATATGTAGTTTATTACTTCCGTTCAATTTCATTTAAACGACTTTAAAATATATTAAACAATTAAAAATAGAATGTTAATAATTTTAAATTAAAAAATATCGTATTCTAATTAAATATGATATATTTGTGTGTATTTTCATGTATTTAATATTAAAATGAAGTATCATTTAGTACATATACAATATTTGTCGAATTTATCCATAGATAAAGCGTAGTAGCGGATGAGGTGGTAGAGAATTCTTTTTGGTATTAAGTCCACCATATTTCCATTAAGAATGAAATATGTCAATTTCATTGTACTTCTTTGTATTATGTTGTAATAATGTTATTTCACTGTGACATTTCCAAAAAAGATATTAAACATTATATGTTATTCTGTATTCATTATAAGAGCAAAATATATCCATTTTTATACAAATATATGTTACTACATGTTTTAAATTCATTGAAAATTACAAATTAAGCTACGTTATTAATTTTAAATAAAATAAAAATCTTTACTTTGATTTCATTATGTTATTATTTAACGATATATATGTATATATATATATATATATATATATATATATATATATATATATATATATATATATATATATATATATATATATATATATCAAATCGCGTAAAGATTTTTATTTTATTTAAAATTAATAACGTAGCTTAATTTGTAATTTTCAATTCCTGTACTTTATAATTCCTTAAGTAATACACATAAAGGGTTTTAAAAATAAAACAATAATAAATTGTAACGAAATTAAGCAACTAGATATTCTTACATTATTTGACAGTATAGAAGAACGAAGAATATATTAAATAATATAGATTTTTCTATTTCACTCAATAAGAGCATACTATAATTTATGTACATTTCTTGTTCAAATATTACCTGTAGCAACCCTCGTATCACCAACAGCTTGTTTTATTTTTAATAATCTCCCTCTTTGCCTATACGATCCTGTTCACACAGTGTCTCACAACCTACTTTCATTTTATTTTTAAATAAATAAAATGAAAAACTACTACGATAATTTATTTAGAATGATTTTAATTATTTAATGTTAAATTAATAGCATATTCTTCGATTATAACTCGATTGTTCCGGTTTTCCACTAAATTGACTCACTCATTCAATACAATCGGAGTCCCGCGACCGACTGAACTGAACGAGGCAGCTCGAACCCGGTATTTCAGTTTCCGCGCAATGTTGCTAGCATGGCAAGCATTTTCCACCACAGAACGTGTTCCTACTTTGTTAAAAACTGAACAATGATTTTCCATTCATTATTATTATATAATAGTCGCAACCTACAATTGCGGGTCACGATACTAAGGATTAAGGAAACGAATGAGAAGAAAAAGATATGTATTGAGAGATAAAGATATAATGATATGATTAACAGATTAAAATGTTTAATAGTTTCTACAAATTTTATAAAGATAAAAATTGCAAATTAGGTAAATTACAATATGAAATTTATTAGATTTATATCATATAAGTATGTATACTGTAAATGAAAGTTAAAAAAGTAAACCTAACATATAAATTACAGATCGGATGCGTGCCGTAGAATATAATGTAAATAATGGGAATAAGGGAAAATAATGAAGTAGTAAGAACTAGAAGTAGAAAGTAAAAAAGTTATGAAAGAGGACGATGGGAATAAATGATGAGGAAAATGTTGCTGGGTAATTCCTGAAACATAATGCTGCTGAATGATATACCATTATACTAAAGATATTGTACGATGTTGACGGGTAGCAGCGTTTATCTGAGAATAAAAACAAATTTGCGATCCTCAAACCAGCAAATAAGTGGGATTATGGCGAATCTTTTCAATTTATAGGGGTTTTGCCGTTTCACTGATAGTAATAAATTTTGTGAATGTACTTTTACAATAAAGGATATGTTTTTGTATTTTATAAAAATTGTAAATATAATAACCAAAGTGAATATATGTTCAGGAATTTCCCTAAATCTAGGGTAATTTGCTATGAGAACGCAGTGAACCCGAATCCTTTGTGTGGTCTAGTAACCGAACGTACCTTTGCAGACACTATTGTTTTCCATTGCTATTGACTTCCAGATACAAGTATACACCCATCTTTATCGCACAGGATGCATGTATACTTAAAAGTGAATTATAAAATCGTTAAAGAATATTTACACTATCTAAATATTGTATTTCTTGTATGCACAGTCGTCATATTATGGAGATAATCTACTTTTTTCCATTGTTGTCGTAAGAGAAAACTATGGAGCAAATACCAGTTGATGGGCAGTAGTGACTGCAGTGGTAAACCCACGTAATAAAAGCTAATGTGTGATTCCCAATTCGCCTGACAAGTGTGTGAATTAAAATGGACAATATAGGCAATATAAATATAAAGCAGAGTTTGCTAAAAGATATTCCATTCTGATACATTTTTAAAGATCATGTTCTGTCAAAATCACCAACATACCTCTCTGAGTTCACAAATTAAAAGACAATAACTTTTTTGACGTTTACAAGAGAAAAGACCGCGACTTGGTAATGTACTATGGGACAACCCCCCCCCCCCCCGGTTGCGCAAAGCGGCTGCTAGACAATGAAGTCTTGCACTTGAGATAATAGATGTAATTAAATAAAATAATGACATAGCCACCTATTTATTTCACATTCCACATAGATATATGTGGAATGTGAAATAAATTGAATCCGAAATAATTATTATGAAATAAATTTTTTAATTGTATTTTAATAATGTGGGCTATCAGAGAATACTCTGATAGATATGATTAGGAATGAAGAAATCCGCCAGAGAACCAAAACTACAGACATAGTTTTTCGAATTAGTAAACTAAAGTGGCAATGGGCTGGTCACGTTGGTCGGAGATCCCACAATTACTGGAGCAGACGAGTGCTAGAGTGGAGACCGCGTCTTGGTAAACGTAGTGTGAGACGCTCCACACGGCAGAAACTGGATGCGTGAAGCTTAAGATCAACCTAAGTGGCGGAGGCATATGTTAAGCAGTGGACTGCCGCAGGCAGTTGATGAAGATGAATGTATATGTGTCCCACATAAAACTAATACCGTAAAAATTGTTGACGTTGCTTATTAAATTTATTTTGTTTGTTCGAGAAATATTGTTGGACTATTTACCGAATTATTGACTTAAAAAATGCCATCTAACGAATAATCTTAAAGCGTATGCAATGGAATACTTCGTATTTACCTGAAAAATACCTTTTTAAATTCCTACTATTAGTTCACATTCTCCCTATAGGTATAGATATCTTGTTCAAATTTTCGGTCGTTATTAAAAATACTTTTTATTCATTCGCTCATGTTCAAATACATTATTTTGAACTTATAATGGATAACACTTGATGTTCATACAATTTTTTCAAATATTAATTTTAAATAAATTAAGTTTAATTAATTAATTTTAGTTTATTATGGCAGAAAAAAATCTGATGTAAGATATTTAGCATAATATGAATTCAGAAATAAATACCCTTAGCGCGAAGCGTGTAGATCACTGGAAAAAAGTAGAAAATGACTTTAGTTTTATTTTTTTTTGTATTATTTGAATGTGAAGTGATGTGAAATAAATGCGTTTATCGAAACATTTTAAGTTGAGTGAAAAAGTCCATAGAAGGTTTTAGTAAAATGGCCATCATTTTATCAAGGCGTCATGTGATGAGGTGACTTCTTACATTTCCAGAGATTAGATATTATTGTATTTTACTTGACACTGGCATAATAGTTGCAACTTATTGCCACCAAGGAAAAAAATACAGATAGACATACAGGTATTCCACGCTCGTAGAAAACGGAGTCAATATATTAGACTGAATAGTAGTTTTTCTACCGCTACTAAATCCTTTTCCCTTCCCTTATCTTTTCTTCTCTTACCATCATCATTCACATCTTATATTAAGATAAGTGAGACATCTGCAATATCCTTTGTGTTGCGGATTTCGACGTGCGGAAGTGACACTATCGCACAGCTTGTGACAACGATAAGTTTCGTCCTCATATAAGGTAGACCTACGTTATCCTATTGTTAATCACCTGCAGTGCCCTTGATGTTTTGCAGATATCTAAGTGGAACAATGATACCATCAGGTGACCATATCTACATGTATCTTTTATAAAGACAGCAAATTCAAATTTTCTACATTTGTGTTAAGGAAATTACTTATGTTATAACACACAGGCGAACCACTGCGGCGTAATACGGGGAAACAAGCGAAGATACTTAGAGTTCGAGTTTTCTTGACTTTTCTCGTTCTTTTGTTAGGAACACAATAGGATAAAGAACTTGTACGGACATAGCCTAGTTATTGCAGATTTCTGCAGAAATTTGCAATTGGAAAAGTTTAATTATTTCAGTTTTCAGGAAATAAGCATATTCTTCGTCTAGTTTGTATATACATTTCTAAATCAAATTCTAGAATTATTTGCACTGTTGTAAGATTTCTTTTAAAAAGTATATAACCGTAATGGTTTGTGATTGGGTTTACTGATAGATGATTTTCAGCCTAGAATAAGATCATTATTAAATAATATTAAAAAATCAGTGTAATAATCAGTATAATTTAGTTGTAAAAAGTATAATAATGAAATTAATATATTACGAAATTACTTAAATGCACACGTAAACCTTTTTAAAGTAACATTATACTAGTTGTCGCTTAGTTATGTCAAAATTCACACATCATTTAATTTTTTTTTTCATGATCTAAGTTCTTTTGTTAAAAAAATATTAGAAACAATTTCTACTTTGTGCGACTGTTTATATACATAGACACACACACACACACACATACAGTGACAAATTTTGTTTTTAACTCTTAATAGCCCTCTAATATTTTCATGAAAGTAACCAAAAAATAAATAAATGATGCGGGTATTTCCCTTTAATTATAATTTTGTTCTTTTTTTGAGTTTTTATTTAATTGTATCCCTCGCATAACTTGACACTAAGTTGCCATTAATAAACAATTGAAATGATTTTATCTAATTTATTTGTAACATATATATGTACATAAAAAATTTTATCTTTCCACATTCCTTCTTTATATTAACTTTTTTGCCAAATTTTACATTTCTCCGTGCGTACAATGTGCTAAAGTGAAAATGTGTGTACAAACTTTATTTTAATGTACATCTATAGATATTCAACGGTACAACGCAAAAGTTTTTGTTGGTTGAGTTGAGCTTAGGTGCACGATACTACCCTGTATAAATGACCTGCGGTTGGAGCGGTCACAGACAAGTTATCTCTATGATCACTCTGTCATGTTGTGGAAAAGAAAGGGTTGGTACAATTTTGTTGTACAAGAAGAACGTTTAAGTGTAGTTTCCAAACACTTTGTTCCACACGAACATATAATAAAATAATCTTTATACATATTTCTCATTTTCTTCTGTACGTATTGAAATTTTTTATCTATCTGATTTGAACCCGGCAGTTGATGCTTCAATCGATTTATACGTTTTTTATTTTCAAATTGATTAGAACATTTTTGATAAATGTTCACATCAACTTGACATCGAATTGCATTTCACATTATTAAATTTATTTAATATGATAATACCGCTCTTTGTATCCACATATTATTGTATTGTGTCTGGTGTATAATAAAAAATATATCTATCTATCTATCTCTTACCCTTTACGGTAGAAAGGGCCAGCATGATTATACCCAACACTTACTATTAACTTACTAAATTTTGTACGATCTAACAATTAATGAATTATTCACAAACTTGACATTGAATTATATTTCACAATTATTATTGTATAATAGAATTATTGTTTAATAAAAATTATTATTCTATTATAGAATTAATTATTATTATATATTGTTAATTATATTTTTATTTGCCTTGCCACGATGATTGGACTAATAACCGTGTTCGGCCGGTTGGTAACCCCTGTTTTGCAGTGTTTGGTTCAGTTACAACGAAGTATACAAGATATATGTCTTATATGCCACATTTCATGCGTGGTGTGCCCGTAGTCGCCACACTGGGCAAGTGGGTTGGCGACCGCGGAGCCAGACATTTCGCACCGGCAACGCCGCTGCCCGTTGCCGGCCTGTGTCATTGTGGGACGCCCTCCTGCTAGATGGAGCGACGATCTGCGCAAGGCGGCTGGCAGAGACTGGATGCGTGTAGCCGAAGATCGGGCTAGGTGGCGCGCCTTGGGTGAGGCCTATGTCCAGCAGTGGACTGCCGCGGGCTAATATTAATTGATATTGATGCCACATTTACTAATTCACAAAATGCCATTGTAATACCCTACCGAATCCAATTATTCCGAATACAATTCATGAAGAAATACTTATATATATTTTCCATTCTATCCATTGATCTCGTAAGCAACAAAGGGAATTTGCTTTATTGAAAATATCGAATCAGTACCTTCATACGAATGTGAAATTCAGTGCCGTATTATCATAAGAGGGTTTACTCTTTTTTGCAATGTATGAAATTGAGATTGATTCAAACTAGATAGGTAAAATAATGAAGGTTTAATAACTTACTACCTACACTGACTCAATGATTTTATATTGTGGTAGAGCCACGCTGCAGATGAATATTTTGTCAAGACTGGCATAGTA
>JASFAT010000749.1:0-44354 GCA_031353405.1 Baronia brevicornis
AATATATTTTTTATTTAATTAAATTGAGGTCTACAATCATATAATATATTATTGTAAGATAAGAACAAAAGTAAAAGTCACGAATCCATTTTTGCACAGGGTGATGGAACAATATTTGTGTTTGACATATTTTAATTTTATGCTATATATTCTATGGTGCTGTAATTTCTCTTCACTTATTACTTCGCTTTTATACTACATCACAATACTTAATAAAAATATAATGTTGGTAGATACAATTTCGTACAAAATTTTATAAAAAACAAAAAAAGTTTACTCTACCAACAACGTCTTATTTAGTGAAATAAACGTTTCGATGTTTTTTTTTATAAATTTGTAATATGTCAACAGTGAAACACCTCTCTAATTATTACCATAGTATTTTCCCATATAAATTTTATTATTTTGCGAAAAAAGCGCTTTTCAAAAAACACTAAGTATGTATCAATTGCCTTACAAAATGAACAATGATATCTGCAGAGTGAGCCTAGAGAAGCCGGCGAGGAAAGCAGTCGTGAATAAATCGCGTCACTCAATTGACGTCATACCTAAAACTGCGAACAAATCGCCTCCCTCACTTGACGTCGAGACTAAAACCACCAAAAAATCGCGTCACTCAATTGACGTCGTGCCTAATACCAACAATGCTAAGAAATTTCCGTATGTATACTTAGATGGGACAATTAATACGACTAATCTGCGTTAAAGTTTCTCACTAACTCGGGTATATAACTGCATGTGTAAATTAACATAGGCTTAGTGATTTGGTGTTTATTACTTATTAATTAACTCGATTCACTCATCGAATCGAATCAGTCATCAGGATCTACTTCGTACCAGCTAAATCTATATGTAATACCTACGAAAATATCTTAAGTCAGTTTCCATCAATATTGATTTATTTATAATTTTCCCCTTGTCTAAATTGTGTATCTATCCTATTACAGATACGGAATTAAAATTGTTGAAGGCTAACAATGTAATCGCCACACGATTTTCCTGTACTTTCCAATTTTAATAATAATTGTATTACAGCCAAGAATATATTTATTCAAAATCAAATGTAGTCAATCTTTGTGTTTTAAAATATGTAAATCTTTCTAAAATCTTTACTTAGTATTCAGAAGATTATAGACAATACAATAATATATATCATAAAAAAGAAATTTATGGTATATAATAATATATTGTAGAATTAATAAAAACGAGTTACCAAGTTACTCCTAGGATTTAATCATTAGATTGTTCAGTCTGGCATTAGGAAATTTTCACCGAAATTAACAAAGGTACTCAATATTTTTAATGTAGATTACAAAAATAAAATGTTACAGCACAATTAGCTTAGTCTCATTTATGAGAGATCGACGTTAAAACACTCAATTAGTATCTAGTCCACCTGTTTCAAGTTATATGTGTTTTACTCGACAAGCGACCGAGCAAGCGGTTCACATCAACATTGTAAAACATTTTACACAGTTATATCAGTAACGCTGTTGCCTATAGGCTATGTATGTATGTATGTATGTATACATCTGCTCGTAGAATTTTAAGACAAACATAAATTTTATGGTAAATGTAATAATAACTTTCATGAAGCCAAGGATGAGATGCTAACAAATAATTTTATCTCCTTTCATAACTATATGCAGAAACTTATTTTTTAAAATAATTATTTGAAAGAATGTACATTAAGCATCCCATAAAATTCACCTTGGTGGGAAGTTGGTTACTAACCGCCCTTTGGCAAAACGAAGTCCATCAAGATCACCTTGGTGGGGAGACTGGTTTCTCATCCTGTAGCACAGCAGTAATGGTGAATCGTGTGCATGCAGGGACGTTAGACCGCCATTCAGAAATCCTTCTACTGAGCTGGCTGAAAGCTGGTATTGAATATGGAATTCTGGTACCCCTGTACTCCACTGCGGCTCTGCCAATACTGATATACAAACTGTTTTGGAAATCATGTCCCAGTGAAATAAAATTATATTTCACTTTCATATACTGGTAACAAAATAATTAGTATCGAACGTACGGAAGAAATATCACTTTCATGATTTCTTTTTGATATTATGTAGCATTTATGTAGCGGATATAAAATGTTAAATATATTGAAATAAATAATTCATAATGAAGATTTTTATCGGAAACGAGGGTTCGTTCGCTTAAGCAAACAATGGAAAAGAAGTCCAACGTAAACGGATTTAGATGTCGAAAAAACATTTTCAGACTCGAAACTATTACATTTGTTGCGATTCAAGCAGTCTGACTGCTTGCTACTACTAAAGATTTATATTATTGTATAAGGGAAATGTAATTAGAATGGTTTTTTATGCATGTCTAAAATTTGTCGTCTATTCCATATTATCGGCGTATTTTTGTCGTTCAACAGCTGATCTTGGTATTTTTGCATACTTGGTGCATGGTACGTGACACTAAGAACTAGTATGTTTACCAAGAAGTTTGACATCCCTGTGTGTATGTAGGGCCTCACGGTTGGACCAAGCGAACGCGGGCGCGGGCGCGGGCGGCGCACCGAGGCCGTCATCGCTGCCGTACGGACGTGCCGCGCCCCCCGCCGCACCTCGCCGCGCTGCCTCCTCCTCCGCCGCGAGGACCACCTCCGCACACCACAAACATAAGTACACATAATTAAACTTTCCTCTTCTGTTTAATATAGATGTTAACTAAGTGTTAAAAGAATATTTTAAGGCAGTAAAGTTATAAAGTCAGCATCCACTCGATCTCTCCGATAGCGATATTTGGGTCGACCAACTACCCTTCGACCACTTGGTCGACTGAATACGCCCTCTTCACACTCCGATTCCATTTACTCAAGGTGACCGAGCGCCGTGATCTCGCCCATGTTTGGTTGATCCACATGGTCTTCTGTCTCGGCGTTTTTTCGGATTCTCCTTGACCTATCTTCTCTCCTCTCCGCCCACGATCTTACGAAGAATTTTCCGCTCAGCTACTAATAGTTTATTCTCCTCGACTTCATACATCAAAATAGGACGTATCACCAAGACGGCTTGGTATTTGGATTCGCAGCTTGGTACTTCTGCTGAGGAGTTTTGATGCAAGAACTGTATACAAGGCTGAGATTGATGTCTACAAAATATGATATTCTAAACACATACTCTACTCAACCTTTTTAATCAACGGGTGAATTTAAATTTTAAAAATTTTTGGCGGGCCGCACATAAAGTAACACTTATTTATAATTTACAAAACTTTATTTTTAATAAACATTAGAAAAAAAAATTAAACAACCTGTCAACAAGTGAGTAACTCGTCACAAAAAATTGTTTTGGTTTGTATGTTTTTACCATTTTATTGTAATTAATTTTATTTCAATATATATTGATAGGAGAAAGTCGATAATGCTTGACGGGCCGCAAAAACATATTAAACACGCCCTCAACCAACCTAATGACTAAATACTTACTAAATACGCTAAATACGCCCTCAACCAACCTAATGACTAATACGGCTTGACCACACAACGTTTTCAATTTTACACATACATATATGTTTTGCGTACAGTCAATTGTCTTTTGTTTTATTTTTATAATAATTATTCCGTTTGCGACGTTTTATTAGGTAAACTAGAATACGGGCAAGTGAGTTTCTTCTATGCTCACTTATTTATTACTTCAACGATCCACAAAGGTCAAGTGACTTTGATATGTATATTGTAAGCGTGACTTATTTAGTACTTCCATAAGTGGCCATTAAAAATTAGTTGTAAGAAAATGATTATTTATTCAATTCTATATACCTCGTTGCTTTACAATATATAACGCCAATAAATGTAAAGTGGCAAACATATGTGACGAAATTTGTGTCCTTAAATTGAGTCCATACAATTGTTTAACAAAATACGTCAATTGTAGCAATGAAAGAAGTGCAATCATTCTCACACACCAAACCAACAATTGACTTTGAACAATAATTGGCAATTGACATTGTAATGTGCGCTGACGCAAGTCACGTTTTGAGTCCAATAAAAATATGATTGCATGTGTTTGTCCATTGTTTTACATTAATATTTAGCATTATTTAACTATGTAGAGATAGAATTATTATAGCTTCGCTCGCGTCTCGTTAGGTGTAAGACAAGACTGAGCGAAGTTAAATTGTTCGTTTAAAAATCCATCCATCCTATCGGATCTGTCCCTATGACTGCAACCATCTCACCCCTATAATACTATCAATCACTAATTTGTGATGTAGTCACAAGGGGTTTGATTTTGCATTTTTTTATCCTCCTCACTTACCATATAGTGCCTTATTGGATGGGTGTCGTCACTAAAACGTTTTATAATATTTACAAAAGATATGAGTGTATTTTTAATTCTCATAGTTTCTTAAAAATGTAATTTGATGGGCTGTTTTAACCCCCGCAATACATATATATATATATATATATATATATATATATATATATATATATATATATATATATATATATATATATATATATATATATATATATATATATATATATATATATATATGTATGTATGTATGTATGTATGTATGTATGTATGTATGTATATATATATATATATATATATATATATATATATATATACATTTAAACTTGTGAACGTAAATATTAACATATAATCTATAATCAAGTCTTTTATACTTAAGAATAAAAAATATGACAATATCAATACTGCTGGAGTCTCACTGTTATAACATGTTTGATTATTACGTAACATAGCCTTATGCTTTTTTTAAACGTAAAGTGACTTTGAACCCTTGGCAGATCAAATCCACCATATAACCGGCTTGGTATTTTTACTTATTTATTTACTTTTAATCATATTCTTATTTTTTTTACCTTAATAAAAATTAATAAATGTTCACAAAAATAATATATGTACGTATGAAAAATAGCTTGGACCTGGTGGAAAGAACACTTAAAATACTTCCAGACTATAAAAGGGTTAAGACACCTTAGTGGAGGAGGTATTAGTACGTACAATAATCTTTTAATGTAATATTTTCAGGTACGTGAGAACGCTATGGCACAGGCTACCGTCAGATTCCGGCCACTTGGCGTTCAATGAAGGTGAGCGGTTGCGACTAATTCTCGAAGTGGACGATCAGTACATACTGTGTTGTAGAGGCGAACAGAAAGGATTGGTTCCGAGAGACGCCGTCCTGTTAGAAGACTTCTGATATTGGCCACCCTAGCACGACTGGCAGCCGCACTGGCGGCCCTTGAGGTTTACAGCCAATTTCAGCAGACATTGAACAAATCAAGATGTAAATTGAACTAAATCGAATGTACTGTATGCCAATCGTATATAAAGTTTGAATTTCTAGTGATGTGAGTGTGCAATATAGGGTTGGAGTTAATTCGTTAGTTTAAATTGGAACTAATGTTGCAAGTGAAAAGTGCTGTAAACTCGGTTTAAAGTGACAATGCGTGTAGTCTAAAACTCTGGTCAAAAATAATTTTAAATATCATTTCAGTGAATTTATCAACTTACGCATCTCTTTTTATTGCTTTCGTAATTTAAGTTACCTCAACGAACAAAATAATTTTCTATTCAAAACCTCAAAAACACGCTTTTGAACACTAACTTTGGTTCATCCTCATGGTCCTGTCGTCGATTGGCATTTATTTTTTTTTAAGAACAATTGGAATTTGTTTGTTGTTGAATTTATCAGTATTGTATAGAATATTTACGGTATCTGGTTTTGGCGAACCATAGGAGTCCATTTTCTAGAAACAAAACATCACTAATATAATCTCACATTTCTAATTTTGTAGTAAAATCTAGTCTTATGTTATAAGGCATGTCTCTGTCACAGACTGTATATATAATATAATTGTTATAAGAACATAAGTTGTGTGGAAATATTTACTGTGAATGCATACCGTAGAGTATCGCGTTCCGGAATTTATATCGATCAGTACATTAACAGTAAATACTTCATGCAATTGGATGTGATACATATAGATAAATTATTTATAAGTAAAAATATTAAACTCATAAACTTAATGAAATTTCGCCGGTGGAAGAAACACGCCTCACAATGTTATAGGTAAACTCAATGGGAATTGATTGATGTCTTAGTTATACCGATATTTGTATCATAATATAAGTACCTATCGATATTTAATGTCTATCTATACGTGTATATAATATAATCAAATTTACATCGAAAAACAATAATTAATGAACTCTTTCGCTACGGAAGCTTGCGTCAAAATCAGATCGCTGTGGACGGAGCGCATTACCGAGTAGATGACACTGAAGTACGGAATGCTACGAAGTATTTATAAGTCGTCTGTTGTTCTATAAATTTTTACAATTATATTTATTATATCCAGTAATATCATCTTGCTTTCTAAACTATAAAAATTTATCATAATATTTGTATATTTAAATTCATATAATATTTTTAATACAACCACATTTCAACTTTGGTACGATAAAGTTGAAAGCATAGAACCACACATAACCCAACATCACATTGTGAACAATAGTACCTCTATTCACGTCTTTTTCCTCGTTTACCACAGACGACACATTTTATTTCATGATAGTTAATTATTTAACGCATGTAGTGTTGTCAAATACTCGATTAACGAAAGTATCTCATGTTAAGTATGAAATAAAAGTATATAGTGTATAAACGTATATGTACACCGTATATATATATATATATATATATATATATATATATATATATATACGCTCTTCGTATATGAATGGTCATTATTCGAAGACGTATATATACGCCCATCGGAGCGAAAGGGTTAAATTAATGATCGAATAAACGGAAACTTTTCCGCCACGAAATACAAACGGCAGTATTCATATCTTCCACAAACTGTAACGTTTCTCGTCACTAACAGCATGCTTCCTATCCGTCAACCTCCTCACACGGTTTGTGGTCTCTGTTCCTAGTAGAGTGTGGGAAGCATAACAACTTTACTGAACTAACTGCATGGCCTCCACCATATCTCTCTCCTAGAGCTATCCTACACTACGTATGTGTATACCAAATGTTTTTAAGGGTGTTAGTGCGTAACCTTCTCTACTTAATTAACTGCATGCGCCTATCCACACTTAATATCCCTAGCCCAGCACACGTTAAAAAACATTGTCGAACAATCTCACTACTATTTCCTAATCCGGTCTAAATTTACAAAAACCTAACGCTAATGGCGAAAGCCATGTGATCTATCGCCTAAAACTTAGTACACAACATTGTGATAACGAAACCATATCACTGCTTTAGTCTGGCTAATGAATAGGGGAAAATATTTTTGGTATGTATATGTATTGCTCAAATCGAGAGGTATTATTGGATATTAACCAAGTCAAAAATACTCGTTATGTAATCTCTATTGTATTTGTGAAAAAAAAAACATTATTTATCGATGTAAAGAAAATGTAAATATTCTATGAGAATTATTAATTATTAAACAAAGGTCAAAATTATATGGGAACCTTTTATGAATGCACGATACAGTTCCTCTCGTAGTTGCGTCGTGCTGTCGAGGTCACAATATTGGTGAGACCTTAGTATACGTAGAGCAAAATTTAAATAGTATTTATTCATTGAGGATGTTTTTCTTCCGTCGCGCGTTCAAATCTTGCCAACTTCGTTCTAAACAAAAATACTAGAGGCTCGTCGGTACGACAATCTCAGCGTCAGTTGGACGTAAGTTGGATTAGGGCTGTACTATAGAGTTAATTAATACAATAATTAGATCGATAAGAACATTGATTGTAGAGCACTCGTAACGCCTATCAGGGCGCCTATCAATAACTCGGAAGGGCTATCACCTCTGTAATTATACACATTTCATTATGGTGTTTGGTAAGCAAATTGCGCTTTGTGACTGAATGATGTGATGTGGCCTTTTGTATGTAATAGTTATAATGTTGTTTGTACTTGTGTGTTTGCGCGCGCTTGTTGCATTACTCGGAGTATTCATTATATCGCTAGCGTACATTACATGGGAAATGCTTTCACAGATATATATTTATATAATATCAATGATATCCAAGATAATCGATTAGGTACTAGCCATATAAACGCCTTAAATAATCACCGTATTACCCTAAAATTGGAAAGGGAAAGCGCTGGCCGTTGTATCGCTTGAAACATAATCGCTTGGGAGTTGTTAGCGCATGTTCTACTTAGAGGAGTTTGTTAGTAAGTAAGTTTATAAGATGTTTGTATTATTGAAAGGTAATGTTTTTTTTTTAATATATTGACAACTTCCTGTGCGCTCTTTTCATGAAATTAGTGGTGAATTTAGTTGTCCTTAATTGGTACAAAACATTAAGTTAATTTATAATTATTGTATGTAAAAATATTTATAATTTATGATTGAGAACAATAAGTTGAAATTTTGAGTTGCAAATTTTATTTTCTTATAAAAAGCAAAAAAAAGAGGCTTTCGTTTTCCTACGAACGTCAACGAACGACTGAAAAAGTAATTCCGAATAATTTATATTGTTAAGTTTAATTCGAAAAAAAAAGATTCGATAAGACATGTCATTCTGAATATGTATTTTTTAAAATATTGTGTTAAGTGCCATAATTTAATGAATTAACAATTGATAAATATTATTGTAATGCATAACCATGTACACAAATTAAACAATATATAAAAAGAAAATCTTGTTTTATTGAATATTATTCTGTTTCAAAAGGTCAGCGACTGCCGCTCGCAACTATAATGAGAGGCGAGTGTAAAATCGGCCGGAATATTTCATCTATCGCACAACCAAAGCGAATCTTGTGTCGCTTAGGCTCTGTGCCATTAAAATTTATATATAAAATTATAAATAATAAATTTATATAAATTTAGGTTATTTCTCAATACCAAAAAATTATATTGTAAAGTTTAAGTTTATTCCTGATTCTCACGAGGGTGAAAAGCGACTAATGGAGAGCCGTTTCCGCTGCGATAATTGGTAGCGGATGGAGCTCTGTGGTCTCTGCCAAACCCTGCGGGGATAGGCGTGAGTCTATAAAAAAAAAGTTTATGCAAAGTTTTTAATACAAAACAAATAAGTAGAAAACCTTTATTAAAACGTAAAAATATACGATATACAATTTGTTTAAAACTGAAGTAATCTAAATGAATACGCACTGTCTTAATCTGAATTACAGCATACCTATTATGGGAAAAATATGCTCCCATAGCAAATGAATTTGGTGTTACCTTTGTATGGCCAATTTATGCTCAACCGGCCCCTTAGTATATAATTTGTAGCAATTTTTTTTTTATCGGAAGCAAATATACGAATGGGTACCATACAATTACATACCGATATTTTATATTTCGTACTTGAATATAAGTATCTTTACGACAAATGTATCAATTTTACGACGGTTCAAGAACAATATCGGTGTGGTAAAAAGATTGGATGCGAAAAATGTCTAGGAATTCTTGAGAGTTAAATATCATCATCATCATTACAGTCGTAGCAATCGGCTGCTGGACATTGGCCTACCTTCAAATTGAAGTGTATTGCCATAATCCCCACGCTTCGCAAGTCCAAACACATGATGCTCTAAGTGCCGCGATTGGTTCCGTCGCTTTCAAGACGGTGATTTTGATGACTTTCCGCGCGAAGGAAGGCCAAAAACATTCGAAGACGCTGAATTGAAGATATTGCTCGATGATGATCCGTGCCAAACGCAAAAACAGCTTGCTTCGGTATTATTATAGTTAGCCGCAAAGCCATTTCTAAGCGATTGCGTGCCTTGGGAATTCAAAAGCAAGGAACTTGGGTTCCTTATGATTTGAAGCCCAGGGACGTTGAGCGTCGCCTGTGAACATCTGCTCTAGCGGCAAAAAAGAAAGGGTTTCCTTCGTCGCATTTTAACGGGTAATGAAAATGGATTCATTACAGCAATAGTAGTAAACCATCACTGGGGGACGGTATTGACTTCAATTGATGCGACTGAGCCGAGCACTGCACAAAAAACGGCCGAAATACGAGCAAAGGCACGGAAAAGTTATTCTACTACATGACAACGCTCGGCCTCATGATCCCAAGCCCGTAAAAACCTACATGGAAACGTGAAGTCCTACCCCACTTGCCATTTTCCCCAGATATTGCGCCGACCGACTATTACTTGTTTCCTTCAATTGCACATGATCTGGGTGATCAGCAATTCCGCTCTTATGAAGACATCGAAAAATAGCTTGATTCGTGGATAACCTCAAAACACGAACTATTTTATTGTAATTGTGTTCGAACTCTGCCAGAAAAATGGGCAAAAGTTATAGCTAGCGATGGGCAATACTTTGAATAATATGTATGAAAGCATTTTTGAACAATCAAGTTTCATTTTTATATAAAAAAAACAGCGAGAACTTACTTACGCACCTTATACATTATATTTAAAAACATATATAACATTTGATTGACACATTCGAGTCCTCAAGCGATGAAAAAAAAAACTACTTAGGTTTTAACAACACTTTATTTCAAATCTAATTTTAATCTACAGACATATATTGCATAAAACCTGCTTTCTTAAAAATAATAAATTTTTGCTTCTTGTTAGAAAACTAAATAATGTTAAAATTTTTATATATTATTCGACTGTATGTATTAATTAATAATATTCCACGTTGATTAAACGCACATTTGTAGTACAAAAGCGTTACCATCATATCTTATACAAATCTAGCGAAGGTACAGTGACTTAAAATATAAAGTAACTAAAAAATGTAAACTGTTGTATCATAAACAGTGCCGGCCCTGATATAGGGCGAATGGAGCAGCCGCTCCAAGCGCCTAATTATTAGGGGGCACTGAGTGGTAAAAAATTAAAGAGAATAAGATATATATTTTTTGCTTCGCTTTCAATGTATTGCTTGTAATCATGTTATTGTATGTGAAGTAAATCAAATAAAGGTTTTAACTTTTCCCGTTATTTGGTAACTTTTCTTTATTTAGAATTTAAAATCCATTTTGTCTTATATTCTTTTAAAAATTTTTTATTTGTAACGTTTGTCTGATAAAAATATCTACGTAGTTTTATTTTTGTTTCATCCTAATCAACATATAAAATATAGCGTAATCTTGTTTACGAGAATGACATATAAGTTTTTTAAGGTTTATTAACCAAAATATGATTTCTTGATCAATAAAAATATACAATAGTTACATATAAACGCTTATATATTTAAAATGTAAAACCAAGCACTAAGTAAAAAAGTATTAAAGTGCTTATTCGTATCATACTCGAGATGCGAGTAGCGCTATAAAATTGTTTATTTTTTCTACATCTACATTTTATAACCTACACATTACAAAGTGACATAACTTTCTACTACGAGTAACGTATGAACATAAAGAACCACAACACCTACATACATTTACTGCTTGAATAATTAATGAAACAAGCTTAAGTTATTAGAAAACTATTGATTGTCAAATTATTAATATTAATAATAAGATTTTGTTCACAACTTATACATATTCATTTCTCACTTAATCTTTGTGTAATGTAGTTTATTGTAATGTACTAACTCCATATAAGTACATTCTAGTTGTACAATTTCCTCAGCACGGAATATAAAGTAATACAACAACGAAGAGCCCGACTGTTTGCCCACAGAATAAACAAATTAATATCACTATAGCAATAATCTAGAAAATTATAGGTGGATGCACCTTATTATTATAGCAACATTTACTTTTATCTATTTTAATGTGCTGAGATGTGCCACATTATTCCTAAAAGTTCTTTAAGACACCATTACGGTGTAAATTTTAAACGTTATGGATTTTATTGTATTAACCATTTCATTATTTCTCAAAATATGTTCTTAAGATGATCTTGACACACTTTAAATTGAACATTGATATATTATTTGCTCTGTGTCTGTGGTTACCTGCACAGAATAGGGCCACCCCGTTTCTTTCCATGGATGTTCTACAAGGTGCTTTTATAGCAAAACCAGCGGACGAGCAGCAACCACTATTTAAGTAAAAAGAGCCACTTGCCGAGCGTGGAGCTTATGGCAACACCCCGAAATTGGAAGGGAAGTCAATGGTTATTTGTAAACTTTTTACCGTGTAAAAAATGTGATATTCCTTTAATTTTACTCAGCTTTCACTCTTAGGGCCTAATTATATCCATTCGCGCGGCTAAGGTGCGTGGCCGCTTTACAGTGAGATTACATGAGATGGACCTGTTTAGTACCACCCGCGGTAAGCGGCCGCACCGCTTTGTATATCCTACTTCCTACTATCCTACTTAATATTATAAATGCGAAAGTTTGTGAGTATGGATGTATGTTTGTAACTCTGTCACGAAAAAACTACTGGATGGATTTGGATGAAACTTTACAGTAATATAGGTTATACTTATACATCAGAATAACATATGGGCTACAATTTGTAATGATTTTATGTAGTTTTGGTCGTAATATAACGATACATATCAATTAAGTCGGAAAAAAATCTGGCCTCTGAGAGCTATCTTGGCGTACGCTGCCTAAACCATTGGAGTTACACAAAGATGATGTACCGTAGGATGGTTTGTCTTGAATAGTTCTATATAAAAGTCCGCGACAGCATATATCTACCTTATATGTGGAAGCCACTATGACCAAAATTGTGAACCATAAATTAAATAAAAAAAAAATATATTTATTTAAAATGATTTGTAACGAAACTTAACCAAATTCCAAAGGCAAAAGCTAGTAATACATAAAGCGGCGGAGTCGCGTCGATTGGTGGCGCGGAAGCATATAATTAGGCCCTAACACCTACTCAGTTTATAATGCTATTACAATACATAAGTTATATGTAACTTATGATAGGATATCCCGCTAGAAAAGCCACAAAGGTTAAATGCTCGGTGACAAATTGCTTAGTCAATATGTGCTACTAAAATTCGTTCAACGTACAAAAGTGAGTGATGTGTTGTCTCAGTATACTGAGAAGGCGGGGCGAGGTGTAAGCGATGTACGGCGCGAACACGCCGAGCGCGGCGGCTCGCGTGCGCTAGCGGGGCGGGCCATGGATGCACGGCGGTTGCGTTCTTTGTGACGCTGTACCCCTGCTCTTTGTATTTCCTCCACAGGCGTATGCCTGCGGGGGGAGATCGCTCGCGGCGTACGAGGCGTGCGGGGAGGGGGTCGAGCTGATTGGCTGCGGCATACCGGCTGCTCCTCTTCAGACCACTCACTCAGGGACAAGTAAAAGTTATCCTGTTCACAGATAAAGTTATTCTTAATTTTTCCAATGTATGTATATGGCAATAAAATAAGCAATGTCTATTATCTTTTTAAATGAATTTACACTTGAATTTAGTAAAGACAATATTTATAAAAAATTAGACGCAACATATAAACATACCCGAATATACATGGGAAGTTATATTTACATACACATACACTACCGCTCAAAAGTATATGACCAACAAATGTATTTTATAAAAGTTTGAATGAATGAAGCGACGTCCTAATATTTTTATTTATTTATTAGCATTTTTTTAGACTTAATATCAATACTGTTTTTAAATTTGATGTGATTTGATGAAGATGATTAATGTTTTTAAAAACTCATCGATGTTTTTAATGATGCCACCTTCGTTATTAATGACGTCTTACAAAGTTTTGGCAACTTAACCACTCATTTTCTAACGATATGTTAGTTATCTTTCACCACTCGTCTAGCAGATTTCTCCACAAATATTCCTGAGATGTAAAAAAACTTTTTTTTGGGTCAAGTCTCGCTTGTTCTTTTTTTATTAAAAGACTCCTACAATTTCGATGTGTGTCGCAAATTAACTCACAAACTTCTTTACAATAAAGTCAACAGATTGCCGAACAGATCTTACGCCACCGTGCTCTGTCCTGCATCACCTACAGTCAGTTATAGATTTGAAAGGTGCGCAAGTTATCCTCCACCATTTGGCATCTTCTAAAGTCTTAAAATCTCATGATTGCTTTACCTGATTTATGATAATTACACATCTGTTCTTTTAGGACATTCCCTTTGTTTTACCGATTTTTTTCAAAACCAAAACGCAAAAGAGAAAAACACGCAAAAACAAGAAATATAAAACTTAAGATATTGAGCTACGGAGAGTATGTTTTCTGGTCAAATGATATCAGACAGCTAATTCAAGCCAAATATTTTGAAGTAATTACTCTAAAATCTGTTTATCTTTGTTTCCTAATAACTTTATCAGAACTAACTACAAACTTTCAACCTTTATAGCAGAGATTTTTTTATCAGCAGAGCAGGCAAATGAGCATGCGAGTTACCTGGTGGTAAGTGAGTTGTGAACACACACGCTCGTCTACGATTCCGAGTTCATTTTACAATACAAATGACATTTATTTTATAAATGACAACAATATGCCATTTACCTTTAGTTCTGTAAATAGGTATATTATGGTGAGATACAAACAAAAAACCTTATAAAATGGTTTTAAAATACGTAGGTATTGATCAGAATATGAAGAAAAATGTAGCAGTATACTTGTTACTGTTCAGCACGTGCCTCTCCGTATAAATCGAGAAGGTATAGATATATAAAGAGATATGTTCCAATATCAGGGTATTGCATTTTGCATTCTCCACGATCTTCTCTTTCAATGGGCACGTGGAATATCTAACTTAAAATTCGTAAAAACTCAAAAATCCTCAACCGCTCTTAAGAAATTTTATCTTGAAGTAATGAACTAATTACGTCAGAAAGCTTGGGATACCTTGGTAAATCACGGCTGTGTGTAAGAAGAAAAACACTTCACAAGTGTGTGCTTGACTCCTCGACCACTAATCAACCTTAAAATTATTCCAGCATGGAAGTCACTTTCCTGACTGGTATCATAATTATTGTCCTGATTGGTGGACAATAAAAAATCTTTAAATCAAGAGATAAACCGATATAGTTAAGATCTGCAAACTTATAACGCACTTGCATTATGAGTTTGCTATTGATTTTATATTTTTAATATTTATTATCGTTATTTAATTACGATTTATGTATTAATTCTACTAACAACAGCAACTTATGTAAAATCCTTACTAATATGGCAGAAACTATATCTAAACACAAACAACAATAAGATAAATTAATGATATGCATGAAAAACTTACCGAGTGACTTTTTAATAAATGTTCCGTCAAATACACGAGTGCGGGTGCAAGGTGTGACTATATTGTTACTACGTCCGATACTAGTTTCCAGGAGCTTGCGAGTTTTGCGATTATAAAATTTGTAAAATAATTAAATAAAACATTGAGTATACATTACTGTGTATTCAATTTCACATTTATACCAATACAGCTAGTCTTTTGCGCTTATAATTAATTTTTTCAAATATTATCAACTTGATTTCGTGCCATTAACTTATAACAAAATAAACAAAAAGAAACAAATTTATTCTGGTATAATAATAAAGCTAACTTTGAGAATAAATAACAAAGAACATGAAAACAATACCTTTTGTACTCATAAATGATATTTTAAACCTCTTAAAACAAGAAATAAAATCCATCATTTACTTTACAACAACATTATATTAAAATGCAAATAATTTTGTGAAAAAAGCTTTGATTTTAAAATCATTACAATTTTCTTAATTTAATTATATAATTCTTACGAGCTATTTTAAAATACAAAACATTAATTATACTAATAATAATCTGGTCAGTCAATCTCACATCCGTACTTTCCTTGACACAGCACAAAAATTAAAGAACCTCCTAGTTCTGCTTTTAAATTATTGATTCAATATAAAAAGCTAAATAGCGGAAAAATATTTAGTACTTCTACAATGGAGTATGAACGCGCTGTGTCAAGAACAGTCGCCAATACATCTCAACACTCCAATTAAATCTATTTCTGTTCGTGCATATATATACTTACTGAAAACAACAACAGCTGAAAGGCTTTAACTTCTAGCCTAACGTGAATATATAGATATATAAATTTTGGTTACATACTGGCTATGCAAATATTCCAACAAATTGGGTGTAAGTGGTTTATTCATAACAAAGTGTTTACTAGGTGCATAATCAGATTATATTAAAAGAAGTAACAAACGTTATAAGAACTATAAATGTTGAAAATAATATAAACAAGCACTACATTTTGATTTTTGCTTATTTATAAAATACTTTCAACCATTCTTACAAGAACTGCAACTTTTGAAATAATAAGTAAACTTGAACGCTAAAGGAGCTTTAACTGGGATAAGTAAGTACTAATGATGAATTTAATTAAACTTAAATTTTTTGTTCTATTAATGTCTAATGAATTGGCACGCATGATATTTCTATAATCAAAAAATAAATAAGGAAAAAATAGTCGAATGCGTTGCCCGTTTTGTTTGGTGTTTTGCATTACGAGCATAAGATAAAAAGTATTGTCTTATGGATATAATAGATAAAGATAGTTTTGACAATGACTTTATTAAATAAATCGCTTCAATACTTTAGTCAGTCATATCAAATGTAACCAACGCAATCAAAATAATCTTATAAGAATATAAAGTTATGTGTAAATTTAAAGGACTAATTAATCGTCAATGTCGATTGTCGAGAATCAGTATCAATCGAAGTGTAGTCTTAACAGGATTGTTGATTCAAATTCTCATCAGACTTCGGAGGAGCGGACGGTGGAACCGGACTCTACGACAGAACAAATAATTAAAAGTCTATATGTGAATAAACTTATTGAATATTAAACAAATAAAACGAAAAACACAAGTATTAAAACAGCAAACAAATTCAAACGAAAAAAAAATGGAAAAACACGATTGATTTGTTAGTTAATTTCACACACAACCCTAGATCACCTGCAGAGTATCTCGTCTTCTGAAATCAATAAAACGAATACAAATACTCTGGCTGAAACAAAAATTGACAACGTTGTAGTATATGTGTAATGAATGTGCAATGAATGGTGTTCCCTTCACCGTAAAATAAAAAATGAATAAGCAAAAACAAAAATGTAAATTAAAGGCCCATGAAAGCGAGAAGGCCTCACCTCCTGTCGGGATTGGTTGTGGCTGGTTGGCACCGGCGACTGACCCACTTGCTTGATGTAATCTTTGTCGTCAAATATTTTCACTTCACCACCTCCTGGTTTATGTTTTACGTTGTCGAGTGAGCCAACTTTGCTTTGCACTTTGAATTCCAATTTTTGATTTTCGATCTGTCCGGAAAAGTGAGTGTGCAGTATACTGTGCATTACATACGTGGAGGAGCATTATGTTGCAATAAATATAATATTTATTAAATCACCAAGACTTTCATATACATATGTTAAACGTTTTGATTGCTAAGGATATTATGTATCGTTAATTAGATAAATACAAAACTCAAGAAGATTTAACAAATAATTAAATAAAAACCATGTTAAATCACAATTTATGTGAAAGTCTCAATGTTATAAACATACATAGACAAGCATAGTTTGTACAAGTTATTGGGTAAGCGTACAAACATAGGAGTATGACTGATGCTTTATATGGTGTATCTATTGTGCTGTACTCAGTAAAAATAATATTATGTAAAGCATACGTAAATTAATAAAACATTTATTAAAATTAACATCAATAAAAGAAATATTGATTTAATATTTTGTTTGAGTTCGGTGCATGTGATTTTAAATTGGACGTGTCATAGACGAATCAATTTTATTTTTATTAGTTGTTGAGTTATATGTATTAGTTGCATGGTATAATGTTTACAGGCATTACGTGGAATAGAAATATAAAATTGAGGTGTAAAGTATCAAAATATTCGTCTTTGTATTTTTCATTCCTTAACCATTCCATTTATTTATTTTTGCATTCCTTAGAAGATAATATAATATCTTTAATTAGTTTGCAAAGCAATGGTATGCAGCGTGTTTAGCCCTCAGTGGCCTCGTCCTTTAGACGGCGAAGATTTCAGCGTTTGACATTTAGCGTTTCAGCGCAAAACTTCATCATTCACTAAGGTGACGAAGACATAGACTTAACCTTACCATTTATAAAATGGAAAGCAAAGGGTTTATGCGAAGCTCTCCACCTTGGTAACTCCCACCTTACAAACTAAAATACCCAGTTATTTTTGTAAATTCTAAAGTATTTACGTAAGTTGTATCTGATTGCTTCGAAAACTGTGCTTAAATTGAAGTGGATTACAGTAAAATTTACATAATCAAAGGTAAGCGCACATTAAGTAAAGATATTGTTACTCACTGGTCTGGCTCCGTTATTTGCATCTGTTGACTATAAGAACAATATTTTGTTGAGTTGTCCACTTAGAATATTTACAACAGTGACCTTAGTTACCAATGACATTAATCTAAATTACTTTCTTGCGCTAAACACTATAACTAAAGCCCAGCTAAACTGGATATACGTCATCTCTAGGTTATAAATCTAAAGCTTCTTATATATTCTCAGCTTGTACATGAAATGTGTATATGTTAACACTATTGTGATTTATTTGCTGTGGCATAGTACTCACTATAACTGCGGAAACTGTGGCAAATCCAACAATCGAGTAATATATACCTGAATTATATTTGCTTTTGTCTTGTTCCTTAGTCAACATACCTTGATTGTTCCGCCACCAGGCTTGTGGGTGATGTTGACCGTAGATCCAACTTTTGGCTTCGCTTTATCTTTGAAATCCAATTTCACAGTTTCAATCTTCTTATCTCCACCTCCCGGTTTGTAAGCCGTATTCTGAAGAGAGCCTATTTTTGACTTCGCGTTCCATTCCAATTTTGTGCTGATGATCTGTTACAAAAAATGTTAAAAAGCTTATAAAACCATAAAAATCATGAAAATACAAAAAAAATCTTCCACTTTTTTATTATTATCATAAGTTATATGGTAGTTGAAGTTGGGTTTGGCAGAGAAGAATCATTAAAACAGACTGAATTTCCAATGCAATAAGAGCATTAAGAAATATGTGTGGGGTAACTTCGAATGATAGAAAAAGGAATGAAGATATAAAACATAAAAGCTCAAGATTTCATCCCGAAATTCATATCGAACATTATCAGCCACTGAAGTCACTTGACCACTGCATACATACATTGTAGCGATTGGCATGTAGGGAAATTGGATTCTCTAGTTCCTAATTTATTTACGATTACAGGTGTCCCTCATAGGTTAATTAACCATGCTAATATCGAAACCGTGTTACACGAGACTTTTTTAAAATAATAATAATTATAAGATAAATGGAAACGACTCATTGGGATTACAAAATTAATCTGTATCATCACTCTCATCAGAAATTACAGCTAATCTATTTCTTTTTCTCAACGTTGGTCAAAAGGTATCTGACGTAGTTGCAATTTCTTTCTGTTTGTCTGTTTCGATTTTGGAATTCTTTCAGAATTTCTCTATAAGGAATTAAAGAACTTTGCAATTTTTTTTAAATTTTTCGTTACGTACTACTGAAGGATCTTTTTGAACAAAGAAAACATCCAATCGGGAGTTCCCCTTATTCACAATTGAAAAAAATCCAGTTGGAAATTCCCCTCAGAGTTTAGAATTTTCTTTGTTGAACGAAAATAAAATTCAATTATTTTTAAATTGTTATATCAAAACCGTTTTATAATAAACTCAAATTTAGTACCGTGTATTGAAACCGTGTTTTACAAGTACCGTGTTATACGAAGGACATTTGTATTTTTTCATTATTATCATGTATAATAAATTATTATTAAGAAATTAATAATTAATTTTATTGAAAATACTTGCCTTCTTCGCACCACCGCTAGGAGTGTACGCTTCATTTTTTGCTGCAATTTTAGGTGTAGCGTTGAATTCTAGTTTTCTGTTCTCAATTTTCACCTTCCCACCGCCTGGTTTATACGTGGTATTATCTAAGGAGCCTATCTTAGATTTCACGGCCTTTATATTTGGTGACGGTGCATTGCCAACTTGAATCTTGTTCATTGGTACTTCTATAAATGAATGCACATCAGAATTATTAGTAGGTGAAACAGCCTAATTTTAAATAGGTCTAACAATACTTACGATCAATTTCATTGATTCATTGCCTAAAAATGAACCAATAACGAAACAACAAGCATGTAGTTTGTTGAAGTTCTTAATACGAATTATGGAATATTAATGGTGGAATTTTGGCTTAAATTCACAAGAGTTATGTGCTAGTTTTACTTAATTTTTATAAATTCACGCCATTGACATCATACTCTTATGTATTTTGTAATTCTATTGTGTTTCGTTAAAGGCGTAGAAGTAAAATAGATCAAAAATCCAAATATTACATTATATTATATTTTGTGTTTTATTCATGTTTGTTTTTCTCCCCTTGTCATTCAACGTGTGTAAGAAATGTACACGAAAGGAATAATAAGATGATGATATCTTAGCCCATTCATCCTTCACCCTTTCTTGAACAAACTCAGATATGTCATATGCGTAGGATATAATAAGGTGTCATATATATCAGTATATGCGAAAATACAGAAGTCAATCTCTCATTTGAATCATGCGATAGAAATTTTATATGGATAGAGGAGAATTCGAATGCAGTATCTTATATTGAAAAAAGATACACAAATATATGTATGTTTGTACTGAAAACAAACATTTTAACTCAGAACTCTTGACTTAACAATCCGATGTTTGAAGATGAATCAAGCGGTTATCTACAGTGGGGGAACACATAAATAATCAGTAAATAAATATTAAACTCACTCTTTTTTTCAGTGGAGGGGGGGTTCTCAGGAGTTTTCGCTGTTGCGCTTTTACTGGATGACCGTGAAAGACTTGTTTTGAGGCTGTTGCTAGATTTTTCTTTTGCAGGTAATTTGCTCGGTACTTTCTTGTTAGGAGAACCAGGCGATCCATTGACATCCTTATTAAAAATAGTTTTAAGCAGTTAAGTTTGAAAGCATGTATTGAAAAAGGGCTTTTGCATTGTTATGCTTATTATGGCATAGGAAAACAAACAAGCTAGCTTGATGGAAAGTAATCAACGCAACCCATAAACACGTGCAACATCAGAAGTATCATAAAATCATTGCCGGGCTTTAAGAAATATGCATACTAGCTTTGTTTCAAACAAATTTTTTGTTCACGTTTGGTAAGACTAAATAAACTTATGATCTTCGTATAGTAAGGTGAATACTAATGCAAAGATATTGTAAACATACTGTAAAACACTATTGCATTCCATACACATACTTACTATGTTATATGTTTTATTCATTAGGATGGATCCGTTAGGTATGTTATCGGTTAAGAGTTTGCGTTATAACAGAAATCCCATTTTATTTATTCAAATTGATAAAATGATACTTTCACTTACGTTTCCTTGTGTAGACTCGTCGACTCCACTATCATTATCTCCGTCTGAAATTAGTTAAAGTAATTATTATATAAGTAAAAATAAAAAAATTCTTAGCGGTTTGATTCATCTGAATTAAATTTATTATCGATTATGATTCCTTTTTACCTTTAGGACGCGATTTCGGAGCTGAAGCTGATTTACGAGGTGTAGATTTATTAGATTCTGAAGGGGTGGCAAATGTATTCAAGTCACTAGGCTTTTTGTTAATTATCATAGGTTTCATTTCCAGGACTGGGGATTTTGAAGGAGTTTTGTTTGGTGTTACAGAGGGTTTTATTTCTTTTGGTGGATCCGGTTTTTTTTCATTTTTTATTTCGCTTTTAGGAGTTTTTGGGCGTGATGGCTCTGGCGTCGTACTCTTCAACTTATTTGTAACAACTGAACTTTGAGAAACATTTTTAGGCTCAGGTGAATCATCACTACGTGTTAATGATGGAGAACGATCAGATAAGTCTGTTTTATTTTGATTTTGTGTTGTTTCATTTTTTATTGGATGTGAAATTGGATTTTGCAATACAACATCATCATCATCATCTATTTTCTTTTTAGGTGTTACATTAGATAACGATCCCATGAATGATTCAGTCATCTTCGATCCTGATAGCCGCGATTCTGGACGTTCAATATTGTCTTTGTGTCCGTCAACAGATGCTTCAGATTTAACACTTTCCTTCGAATCACGAACATTGTCTTTACTGTCTTTCCCTTCTTGTATCAAACCAAGTGCTGAACTACGACTTGTAAGTTCTTCAGCTCTGTTGCCGACAACACTGATAGACTTTCGTCTATCTTCTTCAAATTTAAATGGACTTGATGTACCAGGAGCAGCGGCAATGCTGTAACTCCTGCTTTTAGCCACTCCAGGCGGTTCAATACCATTCTCAGTCTTGGTGATGTTTTGATTTTCATGACTATTATTTTGATTATCCAGATTGGCTGATTTACTTTGATTTATATTAGATGAATCCAGGCCTTTAAAAGAGCCTTGAGATGGTTGCCTTGAAAGTTGTCCGCTTGTTGGTCCTTGAAGCGCACCGTTTTTTGATGTACCGTTAAATTGTGTGGGTAGTTGTGGTTTTGAATCGTCGGGCGTTGTCGTACTCTCGAATTGTGATGGCTGCCTTGGTCCAAACTGAAGATTGTTCGGTACAGGAGTCCTCTGTTGCTGATGTAATGTGCTAGATTGCAAAGGCCTAACAACTTGTGGCGCAAGAGATTGTGGACCCAAAGGTCGCGGTGGCGAAGCTTGCACTCGAGTTTGTGGAGAACCGGGTGTACTGGATGGAACCGAACCTCTAGCTATAAGATTACCCGAACGAGGCACAAACTGCGGTGAGTTAGAAACCGGTCCACCGGCCTGAAACTGTGGTCTTTGTTGAAATTGAGGAGGTGGTGGACCTCTTGGGGATTGTGGCGGAAATGACGATCGTGAGTCAACTCTGTTCAGTGGAGGACGGGCAGGGAACTGTGTCGGACTCGCGGGTTCCGAGCCGTTTGGGCCGCCACTTGGAGGTCGATTGTTCCCCTGGGCCTTGGAAAACAAATTTCATTTTAGAAGAAATCCTTATTATATATGATAAGTAAAAAGTGAAGACATTTAACTAATAACTTTCAATTTTGTACTGGATTTTAATAAAGAGTCTGGGTATGAAAAAAAAAATATTAATAGGAAAAATGCAAAGAACTAATGTTCATAATTAAATAAATAGTTTATGTTAAATCAACTATTTTATTTGCGGCTTTTTCATTCTTCACTAAGTCCTTCTTATCATTATATTACATTCGTTTCATTCAAAATTAATTGAACGTCCATACTACTGTAAGCTAGTAGAAAAGAAATTATTACATACTCGAGGATAACATTATTAACAATAAATTGTAATAAAGTAACTGCAACATTAAGTCCCAACAATTATGTAAAAATCTTTCAATTTGTTGTTTTTTTGTTTTCACTTCAATAATATCTTAGTCTTTTAATAAAAGATTGAAGGCTTAAATGTCCTATTTCCATTAAAAGATACGATGCGGTTTGACGAAATAATTATACATTTTAACAAATATAAATAAATCTACCAAACACCGTGAAATATTCATTAATGATACCTACAAACTCTGATGATGGCAGTAAAACACAATAGTGTCAATGTTGAAAGCGATACGACCTCACATTTTGATAGATTTTTATCACGGACGATTGTTTTCCTATTTCACTATTAAAAGCGTCTATTATACCTAAAGTAACGTTTGTATAACCTAATAAAAATGTGTCCTTTATTTTTCATTATCATCATAAAGGGACTAATATATTGTTTGAGTATTTACTTAAAAGAACGACTTACCTAATTATTATTTGGTATAACGATAAAATGAAAAACATAGATGGGGAAAATTAGGGCATAAAAACTTAAAAATGTAAATATATTTTATGTTCTTGTTTATTTAATAGCAAGTGATTGAATTCAAATTAATTATAAAAAGTTTTTCAATTAATTATATTCAATTAATTATATAAAGTTGTTTATACATCATGTATTGTGAAAATATGTCAGTCAGTTTTTACTACGAAAATATGTCAATTTTACTAGTAAATAATTAAAAATCGCAAATCTGCGATGCCGAACACTATATAACAGGACAAAGCCCGTTGAATGTCGTACAAATAGAATATCTTATTATAATATAACCCCATACCATAATTTTGTTTCATTAACAATATTCGAAGATAATTTAATGTCATTTTTTTTAAGATTACGGGAGAATACCGATTTTAATAAATACATAGGAATAAAGTAAAAAATGATTGTAAGACGTATTCTGACAAGAATGAAAATAAAAGTAAGAAAAACAACAATAAAAGAAAATACGTCAAAAACAACAAAAGAGTAACCGATACTTATGACGTATCAACAGAAGAACAAACTTAATCAGACTGATATGTCTTGTGCAGTCACTACAACATAGGTATGTACATAAGTGCTTTGATTTAATCTTCTCATACTATAAGGTTAACTTTATTAAATGTGTACCGTATTATATTATGAAAGTGAAACCATTCTAATCAATACCGCGGGCACTGGCTGATGTTGTATCAAAAGTCCTCGCGTGATCACCTCTGGTTCATAAAATCCATAACAGACGGAGCAGCTTGGCGAATTTGCATTGAAATACTGTGAAATTTCACGATACCAGTGCCTACGTAGCGTAGCACAGCACAACACAGCAACAATGCATTCTAATGTTATGTTCACAAACAATTTACGAGCATATTATTTTCTGCGAAAACTGATTTAGTGAAATAAGTTAGAGTTCGATCCACTATTGCATGCTTAAACTATCTATCTAACAATAAATATGAATTAATAAGAAAAGCTTACAATAAAATTCCTGTTTTTCTTGCTTCATTATTGGAAAGTATACAAATTAAATTGACAATTAAATATACAGCTACACAAATGGTATTATTTAAATGAAAATTGATTACGGCCTTATCAAAAAATCTTAATTAATCTTAATTGTTTATATAGTTATTAAAAGTTCTATTATTATAACACAAAGCTTTAAAGTGACGTAAATACTCGAAATGCAGTAAAATTAGGAAAAACATGAAGAATAGGGAATTAATATATTGGGATATTTTGTTTAATGCAAGTAATATTAATTGTATCGCTTTACTCTAAATTCTATAAATTGTGTACGTACAATTTATAATTAAAAAAGGAATATTAATTGTAAAACATTACTAAATAATACAAACAAAACTACTTACTAAAAATTTCTAACGAATAACTCGATTACATTGTGAGGAACTAATTCTCTTTATTTATTAGGCCGTCCGTTAAAAGTTTCCGCGATTTGAAACTGTTCAGTCACGCGGAATGGAAGCATCCTGCTTATCGCGATGAGCCACCACGTTTCAATTGCTTCGTAATAGAGTTCGAGGCGCCTAGAAGGCACGCCTTGTCGTTTGTAAAAATGTGGATAATACTTTGCCATATTATCTTAAATTCCCATTAATGTTTGTTCTATTCGCTTTTATAATTACCTTATTTCTGCAACTGAACACTTCAATTATTTATATACTTATTGATTCTGTTAATTTCATTATGTATTTGAACATTCATTATATATTTTTATATTGCTAATGTTTATGTTATTTTTTAAACTATAAAATAATATTTCTAAAATATATGAGATTTAATATTAATTAAAATTAGATAGATATGTAATAGATTATGAGATTTAAAAAAAATTATCAGATAAGGTAAAATATATTATATAAAAATGTTTTCGACAAAATACCAATACTAAAATACGTATTAACTATTACTAACAGTATTGGTAAACATAAAACCGCTCAGCTAATCTAGATAAAAAAAAATATTTTGACCACGGTCGTTCATAGACACAAACAAAAAATACATCATAATTGGTCATACCATTCATTTTTGTTGTTATTAAACTTACATTGATATCCAACCTTTTCATGCGGTAGAAAAGATTTTGACGATTGAAATATTACGACAATAAATCAAGTAATAAAAAATATAATCAAATTATAAAGAAAAACTTTTTACCTGCTTTACAAAAATATATATTTTTTTGTATCAATACCAATTATTAAAATTAAATTTTAAATGGTTAGAAACTTTCAACGGATTGCTGTACTATTATTTAGTGGAAAACTAAAATACAATCACAATAATTTTATACTTTATCTGCAGTGCGGATTAGGTTTTAGAAAAAGAAATCCTTGATGACGGCATAATTACTAAAAAACGCTGACATTAAATACCTTTAAACTGACACAAAGCCTTAACACGCTAAGTGTGAAGCTAATAATTCTTTTGAACAATTTATGTTACTTTGCAGCTAATTTATGTATAGTGCAAGGTGGTTATGTAGATTGTGCACTCGTGTTGTCCACGAGGCTTACCCGATTCACGTTGTTACTCGTTACTTGTTCCATAGCTCTTACAAATACCGAAAACGTATATAATCTTGTTGTTCAAAGAGGGACCTATGTCATATCTTCAGCCAACTTGGCGCCCGCTCGTCGCCTATTTGCGATATCTCCTTGAAACCATAAAAACAATAAGTTCTTTATTAGTTTGCAAGACTTAACGTGAAGTATTGCCACAAAACCGTGTTTATATGTGTTTCTAAATCTACCTTCTACTAAAGAAAATAAACCAATTTTAAAGTAACACATTTCGTGATGATATCAAAATACACTTGTGCATTGCATTTGTTGCACGTTCAAAAAAATACAAGTCAACTTAGTTTACCATAGCTTGATTTTATTACGAATGATGCAGCTTAATTACGAATGATAAACTACTTAATTGTATTTATAAAACTGTGCAAAATATATAGGTACTAAACACTCACATTAGGGTGTGCATCACATGTGGAAAATCACTATAAATGCAGTGACGATTGTCTATAAAGTGAGTCATTCTGTTTTATTTTGAGGATGCAGACGCATGGAAATCATATGAATGATATTATTCTGATGAATGATATAATATACATGATATTATTCAAATGATTTTCATGTACCCTTTAATTTAAAATAATAAAAAAATATCACAGGCTGTTTCTCCTCAGTCTACAAAGTGATTTTTTGCTAAACGAACTTTTTCGTCTCGGAGAAATCACATTCAGCGTATACCTATTGTATTATCTCATTGTATCACACCATTTTGTTAACCATTCCCAGATGTTTAGAATCGGCTCAATGTTTTCTTTTATTTTTGCTATGTCAGCAATCGTCAACATTCATTCATTTTTTACTCGTATCATCTGCCAAATAGATTTTCTCTCAATTTATCTAGCTACTCCTAGACTACCTCTAATGTATTCGTTTATCCATTCTAGTTTATCCAGTATAGTAATTGTGTTATATTATTCATGCTAGTGCATTTCATCGGGTAATATGATATAAATGTAAAACGAAAAAAACGTGACTTTCTGCGATTAATCATATATTCTCACCGTTATTTCTGGTCTAAATTATGTGATTTATCTTACTTTGGTTCGGCTTGGCTTTAGGTTGGAGTACCTAACGAGATTCTTTTGAGCCACGGGTTCAAATTAGTAACCATCGCAGGCCTTATATCTTCAAACAGTAATAACAATTTTAAATTTAGTTTCACAAAATATTAATAATTTACAATAACACGACGACATATAATGCCCAAACGACAAATTAAAATATGAGTTATGAAATATTTATATTAGCACCTTAAAATCTCAAAGCAATATTTACTTGTTTCACTTCTTTTTCGTTCAACCCATATATACACGCCCCACTTCCTGGCTCAGGCTTCACCATTTTCTAGAGAAAATGGATACAACAACGCTTATCCAAAGCGGATTGGTGAGGCACCAAACTCGGAATTCATGCGGGCGTCAAACGCGACTCACTCCGGAGGTGGCAGGTTCACCATTCAGCCAACGAGGTCGTAAGAATCTTCATATTAAGTCAATGTCAAAATCAGTAGTTTAATGGTGACGACTTGAGAATAACGATAGAAAACACATCTATTTTAAGAATTAAATCCTTAATAATAAACATATCCTAATTTCTAGAATAGTCCGGTATATAGAAACTTATGTTCACGTAAACAAATATTTGCAATTCTTTCCGTCATTAATAACTGTGTTATTTATAAGGTGCATATAAAGTGTCCTATTTCGTCAACTTCCTAATTATAAGTAGGTACCACAAAGTATTTGCTGAATACAAAATATATACCTAAGTATAAATTAATTTATTCCTATTTAACGATCCTACAGGTTAACATAACCAATGTAACAAAGAACTACTATTATACTACTGTCTTAAACAATAAGGTATCTAAAGTTTGTCTACAATAAGTATATATAGATAATAGACGAACACTCCCATCAGTTTACTCTAGAAAGGCCCAACTTCGTAAATTTTGTTTACGCTTACACAACTTTGTCTTTAAATGTTAAAGAATAGATTAAAGAGCTGATTACACTAAGGCAAAAGCTTTTCTAACTGTTCACACACATCAAGAATTAATGTGGTTTGATAACAACACGTAACGTACACTGGACTATAGTGATAAAGTAGAAGTCTCATTGTTTTATTGTCTCGTGACATCATTTATTTCCTGTACACTTAATGTTAAACTGGTTATGATCAGCTGACTAAGTCTACGTAGCGATTTTATAAAGACAGTCTTACATATACATAGATTTCACATACAAACATAAATGTAAGACTACATTACACCACTTACTTATATATTTTTGATTAATATGTTTTATTTTTAATTTTAATAAAAAGTATGATGTGAAAAATAAGATGTTACGTTTTAATTAATATAAGAGAAATTTACAATTCTACAGAGATTTATAATATTATAAAAACTGAAAAAAAATAACAAATACGTTTTATATGGATTTAAAACGTATGTTGAGGTGTAAAAGGTGGTGTAAATAACAAATACGTTTTATATGGATTTAAAACGTATGTTAACCCTAGATTAGACTATTTATATCAACAGATTATTTTTAAGTATATTATGGATGATAATATCCTAGGAGTCCTAATTGTATTTCAGACTTCAGGAGAGAATTACGATAATAAAAAAATGTAAAAGAGAAGTAGTGGTAGTGTAGACGATAAGAGGAAGTTAGTTTGTGCCTCTAACTTTTAATCCTCACCGAACGAAGCGTAATACCAATCACACTATTCAAAAGGCAGTATTCTTTGAAAGTGTTGAACTATAGTCTCATTAAAAAAATGAAATGCTTGTCAGAAAATTTCCTGGAAAAAGAGTACGTATGTGCGTTAGACTATTTTTAAAACAATAATTTGCACTTTATATTAATTTGAATACGAAACAACTTATTAATGGAGTCAGGCGTTACTTTGCGGAAATCCATCACTATATGGACAGTCAAAAGTTTTACTTAGCTAAGATCCGCGATAAGCAAAACAATAACAGAAAATTAATAATGTGTGTTTTTCCGTTGGGTTTAGTGGATTTATTTGGAACTTAAACCAAAAACTTACCGAAAATCGGCCATCAACTCTCCACCCACCAACTTCGGTTGTCACACCAATCACTTTTCGGTTGTCTTCCGTAGAATCTACTTTACCTGAAGATGCCTCGTGTTGGGGCGAAACACGTGTCGTGTACAAGATGGAAAAGTGATAGTGTGTGTTTGGCGTTGTGTATAGAGGTTGGTGGGTGGAGAGTTGATGGCCGATTTTTGGTAAGTTTAAGTTCCAAATAAATCCACTAAACCCAACGGAAAAACACACATTATTAATTTTCTGTTATTGTTTTGCTTGTCGCGGATCTTAGCTAAGTAAAACTTTTGACTGTCCATATACGAAACAACTCTCAGAAAGCTTTGACAGAAACACAAAAAATATATGAACGTAATTGAAAAGGATCAATATTTTGAGAAAAAATATTTCATAAAACAACAAAAAGGCAAGTCATTAAACTACTTAATCTTTTACACATAATGTAAACAAGCTTAAGTAGAAACTGACACTTAATATTATTTTAATAATAAATGCAGGTTCCTATTTAGACATAACGTTGTTGGTAGGGCTCTACGCTCCGCTACGCACTAACGTCATGCAATCTGGCGTCAATGGTCTGCTGTGACGTGATGCGGTGTTCGCTCTTGCCAAATGTGAATCAACTCTAATATATAATAGAGCTGTATCTCAACTTGACGCATTCAGTATCAAACCCTCGCACGCGCAGTATATCTCGTGCATTAAGTTCTTTAAATGTTTGTAAACGGTGTTGATTTTATCACTTCACGGTTGGAAAACGTTAATTTAAATTATCAAAGTAAGTGTTTAATTTCCTTGTCAACCATTATTGATTATATTATATTAAAAAAATATATTTTTTTTTCTAATTAAATATATTAAATTTATTCAAAATTATGATCGATATTCGCAAAAAATATATTTATTTGAAATATAACATATATAAAATGAATTAAGTTACAATCTTGTTATATGTGGGCAATATCTAGCTATATTAAAAGCTTTTTAAATAGTTAAAGTACATAAAATTTAGATGAAATAACGTATAATAACATATGACAATAAAATTACCAAATAATTTACATGATGATAACCAAATCAGGTCGCAAATTTTTTAGTTTAATGTTTTAAGTTTTTTAGTCATTATATATAACATTCTCGATTAAAAATGCAAAGTCAAGTGGCAGTGTCCGAAGCAATCTGTAGTTTAGTATGTGATGTAGATGCGAGCACAGGACCAATCAAATAATCATGCTCATCCAATAGCAAGTTGGTTTCAATTGATTCTCAATAATTTCATGCAATAAGATCAACAAGAATCAACTTGTGATTATTTCGATTGCCTTTGTTATTTTTATTTGATAGCAATCAATTTAAGATAAATATATTATATTTTTACAGCAATAATAACTTCAAATTGTTGCATTTATTTATTTTTTCAAAATGTATGTGGACGTTAAAGCAATAAACATATTTTAGACGCAATTTATTTTATGTAAAATTCAAATCATTGCCAATTTGTAATAATTTATGTGTCCATCGTTGCAAATATAACTTCGTGGTATTGACGTAAATACTTCTTATTAATATAAATTTATTTTTGATACAGGAAACATGCAACCCAAGTCCGAAAGACCGCCGATATGTCCAAAAACACAACTACCCCATCTACAACTCACACCTTCAGATGCTGGTCAAAAGAAACTTGACGGAAGTTCACAAAGCACGGAAAATCCCTGGTTACTTAAACCACCACATGATATTCCAGCAACACCTCCCCCACAAAGAAATTCGCAGCCTCAAAACTTCTTCCCCCAAAGAATGAGCTAGTTTCGTGACATGCTAGTTCAAAACGAACTAATTGAAATGTTTTTGTAATGGCAAGATGCCATCTTGTCTGGACATGAACTTTTTGTACAAAAATACATCACAAAATCAAGCATATTATTGTCAGACTGAGTGAGGCAATATGTGGACAAAATCGTGAGCTAAATATAAGGAAGATGAATCTTTTTATGATTGTGTGACTTTTACTTTGTATAATTATCTTGGGAATTAAACTGAAATAAACAAATAACTCAGTATGATACACGACTATTAACAACGTTTATTAAGTAGGGTATAATAAAATTTATGGCGTTAAACGACAGTAAGATATTCCAAACAATTGTTTTAATGATAGTAGGGATAAATTTTATGTAATATTAGTGTTTGATTTGTAAATATCAAAAATATCTGGCTGAATAAAATAAATTAAAACAAGCAATATAAATGTGTATATATAAAAATAAAAAAGTAAATTTCCTTCGCTTGATAGCTTGTCCCCAAACAAATTTAGATGATTTTTATAAGACCTTTACTTTTTATTCTATAAATAATTATACGATAGCTTTACACAAAAACAATAAATACCCCATTTGTTTTAATGTTGAAAACTAGATTTTATTAGTCATGCTTTTATACATGCTAACATATATTTTGTAATTTGTACTGGTCAATTCGTTGTAGCCGCGATGTCCTTGGTTTACCTACGTAAGCGATAAAAAAAGAATGTCGTACTTACACTGAAACAATGGTTTTGTTAATATTCGTTAAATGCAAGCATTTGAAAGTAGTCCATTTAACGAATTGAGCTCTCATTTCCAAGAAACTAAATGAATCACATTTATCAAAAACATTACAAATTAATAAATGTAAAGATATCGGCGTGACGTTCTTTCTTGACGTCATATTTGCTTTTTTATTGACTTCAAAGACGTGTAGCTAAGGTGATTGGTAAATTTCCATGATTTTTAACACGAAGTAAAACAGTTGACAATCTTAATTATATATTTAAATTAATTGCTTTCGGCTTAAATACTATCAATAAAACTTTTTCCGTAGTTTGAATATAAATGATATGTCATCAGATAGTTAATTTTTTAATTAGAGTAATTAGTAGATTAAAATTAAGGTATTTATTTAAGTGAATGTTTTATAACAACTTATGTTAACGTAATAAGGTCAAGTGGTTAACATTTAAAAAATATGATTTACTAGACCTGCTGTTAACGATAACTATGAAGTTTAATTTCTGACTGCAAAAGTCTGTTCTCCAGAAAGTTTTTTCCCAAATATTCTCAATTGCTATTACTTTGTGAACAGTTTAGGGCTATGACATATTTTATGTTTATATTCACAAATATGTCTTTAAGAATACATCAACTATTTTTATTACAGAAACCTTTATAAACAATATGTATTACAAAGTATAGTTACGTAGTTAGTATAGGTACGTTGAAAAATAAATTGAACTTAATTCAAACTTAAAATAAAATACTGGATATCACATGAAGGTCATTTTATTATACTATACCCAAAACATGAGTGTTTATTAGACATGACTCAGAAGGTGACTCACAGGTTACGTCTATGTAGATGGCGAAATAAGTACATAGAATTTAACGTTACTTTCGCCAACCAAAACATTAGGTACCTTAAATATAAATCTTGCTTATCAAAAAAATATAGAACAAAAGTTAGCGTTTTTATGAACACTTTTTTCTCTTGCCTAAGAACTTTTAAATAATTCGATTTCCCCTTTTAACAGAATCGCATGATGAAGAAACTATCCGTATCAAGAGTTATTCAATAAATGCCAATGAATCCAGATATCATACTAATGTACTTAACACTATCCTTTAGGTAGGATTTTTTTAATGTGCAATTCCTTTGTTCCTTTATTGCCCTTTATAACTCCGTCGAAAGGACTACGAGTAGGGGGCCTGCAAGTTGTGGGTTGTGGAGAACGGTGAAAACGAAAGTTGGTCCTCAGTCTTCACACCCACAGAAATGATTCACGACGACAGGAAAGAATAAGATCCAAAAGCCCCCGCACTTAAAAATGTTTTATAAATTTTTATATAACAAACATCTTGATTAGTCTCACACACATGATAAGCTTTTAAAGAACTTAGACAATAGTACTATATACCCTGATTTGAGTAAAAAAGTAATTTCCTATTGTTATCTGTCTATATGGGGGTGGGACTGTCAAGTGCTCCAATTGCCACAATATATCATGCGTGGTTTGAGTCATGTCCAAATATATCCTCTCGGCCATTAAGGACATCCATTAATGACATCTTTCCAAAATACGGCTATTGCTGGTTTAATGATTTAAACGTTCTTATTCCAGATGAATTGTTTTAGCGGATTCATTTAATTAATATGATTTATTTCTGTTTATGATTTTAAAATGTTAAATCAAAAATCCACACGAAATGAAAAATACTATTTATAAAATGGTATGAATTTAGATAATATTTAACGATTGTATTTTCTTACTATTGTATTTCTTACTAATGAAAATATTGTATTTTCTTTCAAATTATAATTGTAAAAGTTATTCCATAAGTTCGTGTAAAATATAAATAGGTATATGTATATTATATATGGCACCAAAATAATCACAGCTTGTAAAAGTGGATGTAGTATAATCCTTGAATGATAACATTTTATTGTCGCCATATCTTAACAATTAGTGATACTACAAACTGTCATGTTAAAGGAAAAACTTACGACGTTCCTACACCAAGCTGTTTTTATCGAGTCATTGAACGTAGTATAATAATTTTACGTCGTTCGTATGCATTTACGTCAAACCTTTTAACTTCTTACCTGCCTTATAGATAAAGGAACTAATCTTAAGATATCTTCCTGTTATCGACATGGAGATTACGGTCAGAAGTATAAATAAAATTACCTATTTGCCAATCACAAAGCAGATATCAATTTTAAAATCAGTTTAATAAAGTAAACATACACACTAGAGAAATAAAAGTGACATTTTTTTAAATTATATAAACTTATTCTGACAATAATGTAGTCGGTATTGAACACATTGGATTTTTGTGATAAAAATTTGTACATTAGATGAGGTCGTACGATAAGCGGTTACTCAATCGATATTTCTAAGGGCATAAAATAATTTAACTATTTACGGCCGGCAGCCGAGTGGAGTTATTGAACGTGAAGCACTAGAATATTCCGAGTGCTATCAATGAAAGCATTGCGGTGCTCTTTTTGATACATAATACGGACTTACCTCGTAAGCGGTAAGCGTCGGTCACTTGATGTAATTTATTGCGACTTGGATATGTTATTTGAATGTATATCTCAATCGAAGGGTGGTCACCTGCTGCTTCAAGCGCTGGCAAAAACTGATGTGACGTGATACGTTACGGCCTCTATCGGTCTCTGAAGTACGTAAAGACTTTGTAAACTTTCAGAGATGGCACTTTATAATCTACCATTCATATAGCGTATGATTTAAATGTGGAAGTCTCATAATTTCTTAAAAAGTTTTAATTTTGTACACAATATCATCTTTTCTTTAAGAACAGCATACCCATATAAAAGAAAAATGTACAAAAATATATTTGTAACAAGTCAAATTCACACGTAATTTATAAATATGTTAATATTTCAAATTTAATTAATTTTTTTTTTGATTTAGAAAATATTTTAACGCTATGTCTAAATATTCGTAGCACAAAGTGAGGGTGCGTCCTGCGCCCTAAAATTGATGCGCGCGCATGTACTTTCGGACAATTCTCTACGTCGAAATGTATTACTACTCACTGGAATATACCGTTGATAAAAATAGTTCTCTCCTGCTTATACAACTACCTACGCGATTAGGGGGTTTAGCTTGTACTTACTAATTTGTACAATTATATCAAAATATGTCCATAGAAAATATATTCAAACAAATTAAGATGAATCAAACCGCCTTACACAATACTTTAAAAACAAGATCGATACAGATGACATGTTATTTGTAATATACAAATTTACCCTAGAAGTAGAGAAGTCTAAATCTATAAGAGGTTCCCTCTGCGTTACTTTACCTGTAACAAGAGAAGTAATATTAATAACATAGCTTATTTTATTACATATAACATTTGATAATGATATTACAAAATGCAAAATCACTATATATATCTATCCTATATAGCATAAAAAGGAGATTTTTAACATACTGACACTGACAGTCCGTTTGCTCCACAAGCTGAAAATCAGACACCTATTGAGCGTTGTTCAGATTTCCTCCAGTGGGTATGGTTTAAAATGAGGAATGCCGTCGATAAACCAAATCTACCGAAATTGCCCTTCGAGTTAGCGCTACTAAATAGGGTTGTTGGAGTAAACTTGAGTGACCTGATCTTGGCAAACATAGTAGCCAGCTAGAAAGAGATGTTATATGCAGAGCAGCTGGAAAAAAGTGGATGCGTGTAGCCCAAGATAAAATGCGCCACAAGCCTATATCGAGCAATGAACTACCGCACGCGATGATGAACTAAATAATATAACTTATAACTATCCAATAACTCCATTTGTATATTGTAGCATTTTACTAAAAGGATTACTAAAGGGCTATTCATAAAATATGTTCGCATCCAAGCAGAAGACAAATCGCATGGTATGATAAAATGTGACAAGAGGGGATCTAAGGAAACGTGGCTTTCGCAATACATCACACAATTCTATTTTATCTGAAAATTATTATTAAATATTTGTGTTCCAATATCAATAATGGTATGAATAGGACATGATATTGAAAGGGAGGGTTTTTTATATACGATATACGATTTTAGAAAATCTTAATAAATTTACAGATTGTTGGTTTCAGTAGCGGTACCTCGTTAAAAAGATTTTTTAATTCGACTGTTCTTGTTTTAATTTATCTTATCTTACCTAAAACAACGAATAATCTATTAGTTAATTGCGGTAAAGATTAGGCTATTTCTTACATACCACTTAATTGCAAAATAGATTTAAAGACGCATTGCGATGATTATCAAATGTAATGTTTTCATAAGGAAAAGTGACATTAAGGGCAATTTTTGTAGGGTTATTTGGTTATGTATTTTATATCTTTTTTGTGTAGTTTTTTTCATAACTAACTTTGGGAAGGTTCTATCACCCTAAACTACAGAACGTAATTTTAAATACAAGGAACTTTGTTAAAATTTATAGGTGTGAAAAGTTCTCAAAAAAATAATCTTAATTGTAAGTCTATAGTAGCTGAAACAGACATTTTTGGCACTTTCGCCGAGTTACAAGTAATTACCCTACTAAATTATCTGTTATTACTTTCAAATACAGTACAAATGATAAATGTATTGGACAAGATAAAGAGATTAAGTAAAAATAACACTGATACGAAATGCATTATTTTTATTCTTATTGAAATGTTTGTAGGTTACAGAGTGCAGATTTTACATTCTAAAGTACACAATTCTCAGTATTTTGACACAAATTTGAAAAGCAACGGCTATTGATTTCATTTGATTAAGTTATAATAATTGTTGAACGACTTGGTAGTGACGCATGGCAGAGTGCTTCTCTTTTTTAATTCATGTTTAATTAATAATCAAGGTATTCAAACGAGCAGGCGAATCACCTAATAGTAAATAAGCGCGTCTACCGATGTGTATCTGCGACACCAAGGTACTGCAGAGACAGGTGAGGTATGGTGACGACAACACCCGAGTACTTACTCTGCACACACTCTGTGAATGATCATAAGATTTAAAAATTAATTACTAAAATTATTATAAATCTAATTAGTTACTTCATAATATCAAATTAATAAGGCAAAAAAATATAAAAAATAATAAATACTGAATCACAAAGGCCTTATTTGGGGCCGACGACTTACAAATATAATGGAACTACATTTTTCCACATAAAAGGGCAAATATAAAAGACAATTTTGCGAAACCCATCTTTATACCCATCAATTATTTGAATCCATTCGTCATATTTCACAAATATTCAACTCTATATCTTTTTTATACACTTTATTTCAGCTGTTTTGAAAATGAGAAGCATAACGTTTAATGTTCTGCAGGTTGTATTGGATACGTCAGATATGGAATGAGAAATCGATGCGATATTTCAAAGATACGACAAAACTGATTTAAATGTTATTCATGCAGATAAGTCATGAAATGTCATTTCAAGTTGTATTTGTATAGCATCTCGTTATTTCTATTTATTTTGTTAATATCCAAAACTAATAATCGTCAATGTTCTTTGATATCATATTTACAACGTTGTATTACGTGGTATTTATAACGTTTTGACATTTAAAGATCTTATATCCTAAACTAGTTAAGACGTCCCCACTCTCAAACCCTTGCTCGCTTATTTTTTAAAGTTTTTAGTCTTTCACTTCAACAATGTTTGCTTCGTTTTCCTAAATCTCCGGTAGTTATTCCATTCAAACTTGCATGTACAGACGGATCAGCATATCTTTTATGATTTACTTTTGTTATTGACAATGAGGTAAGTATTCATTGTTTTTTATTCATTCACGTGTAACAAAATAAATATCTAATAAGTATAACTTTGTGTCAAATAAAATAGTTAGTTAATAAGTAAAATGAATTTGCAATCAGAATGTCTCACATTAAGAAGAAGTGCCTAGCTTCAAATTTTTTTTGGGTATGGTTTATTTTTTTGGCCTAAAAAACTTTATCGTAAACACTTGTAAGCATAAGGCCTGCAACTAATTAACTGAATGCAAATAAACCAATCATTTTATTTACATCTACCAATGAAAACACTTATTTTGCATTAGATCACTCGATGACATGTCGCGTGAGTTAGGTTGGTAGTTTTACAGAACACGCATAAATGAGAAGTATAAGCATAAGTCCTTGAAGATTACGAGCTTCATTCGTGACTAATGTAACTAAATTTTAAACTATAAATGTAGGACATTACTTATAAAACTGTTTTGATTGGAACTAAAACATATTTTGTAATTTCTTCTTGTCAATTTTCTCTCTGTAAGTAGGAAATAATTAAAAATTATTTTTTAAAAAATTGTGTTACCGCGTGCGATTCACGGTGAGTGTAGAGATCCAAAGGCCAACTATCTACGACTTAGAGGCAATGCATTTTACTTATTATGGGCCAGGGTGACTACTTACCATCAGGTGACCCGCTTGCTCTATCACTTCCATAATAAAATTATAATTGCAAATCAGCCAAGTTTCAATCATTATCATCATCATCATCAACAGCCCGGCGGCAGTCCAATGCTTGACATAGAACTCCCCCATGAAGTGCCACCTAGCCCGATAATCGGCTCCAGGCATCCAGTTTCTGCGAGACGCCTTGCGCAGATCGTCGCACTATCTAGCCGAGGAGCGTCCCACACTACGTTTACCGAGACGCGGTCTTCACTCCAGCACTCGTTTGCTCCAAAGATTACGATCGATGATCTGATTTTTGTCGAAATAATTAACTAACTGCTTTAGCTAACTAAATATTATATGAGAACACAATACTATAACTTATTTGTCCCTTGAAAATAAAATGTGAAATATGACATACGCAAAGTTCCAAACAGGAAACGCACAAACTCGGGCTTGCGTGTGCTTCCTCGTTTACTAAGAAACCGTAAAGCGTGCGTGCCGCTTCTCAGGCGCTTCGCTTGCCTAAAATTGTGTTAGGCCTCTTCGATTGTCTTTTATCGGTCAATCAATAATACTTTTCCAGGCCAGTGTCACTTTCATACTTTAAAAATTTATATCGTGTTGTTATGTTTAAATATTGTTTTATGCAGGCAAACAAATTGAATGTTGACACATTAATAACGAATTTCAATTCATAATCTTACTCGTAAGATACTTCAGAAAAGATTGGCAAGGACGAATTATGTTTTGATTTCTAACGTTACGAACGTATCAATCGGCAGCCTCCAGTAATATTTCCCTAAAACCTACGAAAAAGTTACGAGTTTCAGGTACTTTCTCACCCGAAACCTCCTTTATCCCATAGAACGATTTTAATCGATACAATTAATGAAGACGTCAGATGCAATATTTTACAGACACTTAAGCAAATACAAATTGCACTTTTTCAGTCAAACAAATTTCAGTTTTTGTTATACACATGTTTTTAGTGTAAACAATATTTTAATTATGATGAAGGATGTTTTTATGTATCATTTTTAACGCAAGATTCTAACTCTTGACCTCACTTTACTTCTCGCTTCCCCTGTCATTATTCACGTATTAGACTAAGGCACACAACATATTTGCAATATCCCTGGTGTACACCATTTTCGTTCGAGCTCGTTTTTCCACTTTATAATACTTCAAATCTACTATTAAATTTTGAGTCATAAAATTATATAAAATTCCGTTTTACGCTTTAAATAAAGGTGCATTTATTGTTGTTCTGCGTCGTCATGTTTTATTTTCGGTTTTCTCCGTTTGTTTAGGAGAAGCGAATGTTTTTCCCAGTTCGCTATAAATACTTGAACAAAATATCGGTGAGGATTGTCCCTATATAATTCCAATACTAACTGGAAATTAATCAACAGTGTTTTAAACTTTTATTGATGTATATATAATATGCTTAAGATTTATAGAAAAACTGCCCGACAGACACTGTCCTGCCTAAAAGATAAAAAGAACCTAGTCCCCGATTGCCGATTTAAATTGTGAATTTAACCATCCAAACACATACAAAAAAAGTTGTTTTTATTTATTTTTTACATTTTTTACGTAATTTAGGTCTATTATTGCAGTTATCTATGGGTGGCGCTGGTGACTTATCATCAAATGACCCGCTTGCTCTTTTGTCAATTATTCTATAAAAAACAATATCAAATTTGCAAGAATGCATTTAATAAGTTTGACCTAAGTAAGAATAATACGTATAGCTTGCTAATGTACCTGTACAGTCAATGTCACTGAATCTTTTGTTATATATCTAAATTAAAATTCGTCTGTGACGTACCACCAGGCGAAAGATGAGATATTGCCGAAATTTAGGCATTCATATGAAAATCGCTCTTACTTTTAGATAGTATAATATTTAACATTGTAGGTAAATAAGTCGCTCTGAATTATAGGCTCGGAGTAATTTGTTTGGTGGATATGATTTGAATGATAGGTGAAACTGATATTTATGTTAGGTGGCCCCTCGTGTGGGAGGCTTGTCCGGCAGTGGATCGCCGCAGGCTTTTGATGATAATGTAAATATATCAAGGTTTGATATGTAGATATAATACAAGTATAATTACATACAATTTATGGTATATGGCTTTGTCTATAATAAAGGATTAACATACTAACGCCATCTAGCAATACATGACTATAAATACGAGTATTAAGTGAACGCCATCTAAAAAATCATGTTTCTTGTTGTAGATGGCGCTAACTTGTTTGTTGCGAACATGTTGAGAAACGCTTTGTACGAGTACTAACGTTTCTTTAAAATAACCGTGAGATGGCACTAATGTAATTTTTTTTACATAACACAATTTAATATTGAAGTAAATAAACAAATAAGTCTTTTTGACAAATGTGAAATTATTATAATACTTTCTAGTAAATATAAATTCATATTTGTAACTAATAATTATAAGAGTTTTATGATTCTAAATAATTAAGTAATTATTTATTTGTGAATTTGTTTCGCGTAACAAAAGCATTACTTCAAAATGCATGCAGTACTGGTTGTTTATTATTATTGTTGTTAAAAACATTTAACTGTAAAAATTTATCGTTTGGTCTTAATTAAAATGACAACCCGAATAAAACACAAATAAAGCGAATTAACAATATTCAGTAAACTCTTGAAATTTTAATTCATTCACTTTTTAATGTAATAGGAGATACTTGAATGTTAAGTGTTATGTAGTAGATACTTATTCTAAAGTATCGCCACTGAACAAGTTTTTGACATTGCACACATGTTAAGTAACAAACAAATTACTTTTATAATATGAGTCGTTACTGTCCGACAAGAACTCGTTCGTTCATAAATAATGGGGTATACAAGACAATACCAGCAACCTAGCCCTTCTACTATAGGTTAGTGGCTTAGGGATGAAAGTAAAGTTTTTGCCACCCTTCAAATTGAATCCCCCAAAGGCTTATTAAACGAACGTTATTTAACGATTATTCCACTTGTTTGTTGATATAGAAAATCCAGACGAATGCAATTAGGAAGCTAACAAATTTAAAAATCCGCATTTTTGCTGTCTACAATATGGTTTCTTTTCCTTTTGAATGATTTTACCAACAATTGCTTTAATACCATAATAATGACATTCTTTTCGTGTCTTAGGTTGAATAGTATAGTATTATAAAGTAAAAAAAAATATATAAGCCACAGCGTAAACTATAGCTAAATTATCGTTGGTTCTGGAATGGCAGATAGTAGTTCCATTTATGGATATTTAATAACATTTAATTGGTAAATGATAATTGGCAAGCTTCCAACTAGGCTCGCCCCTAGCCACGCATCCATTGCCATGGCAGACCAGGGATTGGCGGAGAGGAAAGGAAAGGAAAGGATAGAGAAGAAAAGAAAGGGCAGGAAAGGAAATGCGGATTGAGGGGTTACCAGACACGGAATATATATATATATATATATATATATATATATATATATATATATATATATATATATATATATATATATATATTCCGATGCGGTGATCGAACCCGCGAACATTTACTCCGCTGACGGAGAGCCTTGCCACTGAGCCTATCGGTCGTCCGTTATTTGATAATAAACATGATCAAATATCTATTTTTATAAATTATACGCATTGATATATCGTTGATCTACGATATATGCACTCAAACAAGAGTTCGATTGTCTCTACCTTTAGTAAAACTTATAATGCAAACAAGGCCATTCGTTAATAACGTTAAATAAATAACATTGCAATAAATTAAGTTTCTCAATATCAAATTAATAATATGGCTTTAATAGAATGTAAATTGACATTCAGTGATAAAAAGAGATATAATATCCCATGATTGTACCATTTAGACCGAGGCTACTACACTTACAAGCGATTTGATTGCGATCAGGAGAGTGAAGCTAGCGAAATTTATAGTGGCTATATGTACGAGTATATGTAGATAGTATAATATATAAGTAGATAAAATTAGCGACGTTGTGGCTACATAACACATAGACCTACACTAAAAAGAGAGAACATGAGGTTACATCATCACCAAATAAAGTGGCGTTTTCACTAGCAGTTCTTTCATACATCGCTATACGATCTGATTTTAGAGACAAAGAATTATATTTAACTAAGCACTCGTGTGAGACAATTTAAAATAAATACTCTTCAAAGTCGTGTAGTCAATTAACGAAGATTTATTGCAAAACAAATCAAAACATTACAAAAATATTTGATGTTAAATAGAGCCAAGAACATTTATTTTTTTAACCGCTTATGTGCAGTTAATCGCGTCGCCTTCTAGTGTAGCGTCGGCATTAGCAACTAAACTTATACAGAAGCAACTATAGTCATATAACGCTTAATTTTATTTTTATTTTTCACAATTTGTCAAAATAAATGAAATTATAATCTTCTTAATATTTTGTATTTTTGCGTTTAAACAATAAACAATCAAACATTTTTTTTTAAATGTAATTGATTTGTGAATCTGTTTTCATATGGTAAAGATACAAACATTAGATATGGATTAAATTGTTATTTTCAATAGATGATATCCCTCCCATTTACACATTACACAGATAAAGGTAGTGTAGCATCATCAAAGAGGATATAGTAAAGTCAGGGATTTATTCTCACTGACCAAAGAATGGTGGCAATACAATTAAATGTTAATAAAAAAAAACAAAATAATAGTTTATTTAAGTTAAATTACCAATATCCATATATATTTGTTACTAAACAAAAACATTTGATTATGTAAATATATTTAATACATATGACTTCTTTTAATAAATTTAGAGAGATGTTTTGCTAGGAACAGCTTTAGAATATTTCTCACCAACCTTACCTAGCAAAACCTTTATAAGTTATTAATTTTAAAAAAATTAATTGACTCATCCAAAAACATAAATTTAGACCTTATATTACTACAACACACCGTCAATTAAACGTTCAGTGTCATTAAATTTATTAAATTTTAATAAAGGAATAAATCTTCAACTTATTTGTCTAATTAAAAAAGGATTATATTGGTGATGTTATTTTTTTTTGCTTGGTACGGATTCAATTGCGCTTTGTATGTAAAAGGTTGTATGACACGTAAGTTGACCTTCGGATGGCGTCATGATCTAACACAGACTAAAGTGGTATTACATCATCAATAGGATTACCTAAGCATTGTTTAGCAAGTTACTGCAATGGGTCCGTGGTCTTACTATCTAAATATTGATCGGCTGATAAGAATGTAATTTTAGGTATTTTTTATTTAGATAATAGTATGATACACATCCGGCGTTTTGTACTACTTAACACAAACATCCATTTTAGAAAGCACCTTCAGATTTACAATCAAGCTACAAATGATGTGCAGCAAAATTTATATTTATTAAATATAAATTTTGGTGCACATCATGTGTGGCATAAGCATTTAATCCTAACGACTTGAGTGTAGACAAACTTCTTTGAGTGCATCACATAAGGTATATTTTAATGGGAGCAGATGGAACTAAATTGTCAGATCCCGAAATAAAACGCTAGTTTATTTTCTCTAAGTTTAGACGAACGTGGAAAAAACAGAAGCTTGTCAACTCGAAGGAGCCGGCTAGTTCAAGCTACAGGCATAGGTATAATCGTATTTGCCAAAAAATGGAAATCTTAAATTTCTACTTTAGTTTTTATCCTGGCAGGTTAAGACAACTGATAATCTAGCTTTAATATTTATTTTTTAATAACTATATACAATTACGAACGAAAATATTTTAAATATGTATAGTAAAATGAAGAGAAATTTAGATGTAGATGTATAATATGTATATTTAGTTTGGACACTAACAAAAGTTAGTTCTGCAAGTTTTCCTAATCTTGTACATTTAAATTGTATTTAAGTATTAATGTCCCTCTCCCTTCGTCTCTTTCTCTCTCTTTCTCTAGAATTTTATGCGATTTAAAAAAA
>JASFAT010003631.1:0-15757 GCA_031353405.1 Baronia brevicornis
AACAAATCCAAGTCTTTCAAATTTGTAATTTATTTATGTCAAATGTCCGCCACAGAGGACGTGTTTTTTTTAAATTTCCGACATATAAAATTAGTATTGTTTCTAATCGACATACGTATAATAATGATTAAATATTGATGATTATTAATTATAAACACTTCAGGAGGCGCGCCTTAATTTGTAACAGTAGTCGCTGCCGAGTCTAATGGATCCAGTATAATATCATAAGTTGATTCCAAGATTACTTAATAAACGTGAATGTTAACTTTCAAATACTTAATGTGTTTGTTGTAACTTAAAAAAGCTGTTACAAAAATTTACAATTTCTTTCTTCCCATTCGTAGTGCGTTACAAGTCTAATGTATTACTACTAGGAATCTGGAAGAAGTGTCTTCTCACATGGTTCCTCTGGCCGCTTTTCTAAGTTCGGCGTCAGTACTACAGAGATTGGTACCTTGGTTTGACCACAATTTGGCGCACAAATATCCGCGACAAACGGTGAATCTTTTGACTACCATAATTACAGAATCGGTGCTGAGATCTATGGCGACTTCTAAATGTACAGCTCTTGTGGTGAGGCAGGTGAAAATTACCGTACCACTTGTTTTGTGCAACCCACGGTTATTAGTAGGGGTCCGAAGAAATTTGTACCCGTATAGGTAGGTGAATGGGATTTGATGGTGAGCTAGAGCTGCTTAGCGGGTAATCACCCGTTGATGTTGTGGCGGCGTTTCTCACATCAAACGACGCGTGAGCTTTTTTAGCTCGCTGCGACTGCATTAAGCAGTCTCTACTGCCAGTACCTTTGACGAAACGCAGGTCACCGAACTATAAACGCTCCGTAGTGCATATGCTTATTTACCCACTTAATTACCAATCGCGTATCGTTTTTAAATTAATTTGGCTACGGCAGTCTAAGGTATCAATTGATTTTGGAAAAGGGATTTCTTACCCAAAATAGTTTGGGGAATCCCAGGTCTAATACGTTTGGATACACATCGCAAATGTTTTGAGTAGCAACTGCTACGTTACTACCCTTGCGAGACTCAAAAAATAAGCAATGCTGGATATGTACCTCTTCTGGTATTTGGGTGGAAAAACTCTCAAATTTGTAAAAAAATATTTAATTGTAATTATTTCCAAGTAAACAACTAACGTACAAGTCACTATAACCTCAGATTGTCTTTGCCACGACTTTGATGTACACAATGAGCTGACAAATGACAATCAAATAGTGATATGCGCAGAAACGACAATACTTTCCGGTCTTCCTAATATATTCCTCGTAATTATTTTTCTATCCCAAAGAAAGAAACTGTTATTTCTCATCATTAAGTATCGAAAAACTGTTTATCCACCCATTCAGAGGTCCGTAAAAACACGTGCAGGTCGTTTTATTGCACACTTTTTATTTTAGTTGTTTTGGTACACACTTTTTATTTTGGTCGTTTTATTGCACACTTTTTATTGTAGTACAATGCAGATTACCCACACATCAAATATCTTTTACAGGTATCTAATTTTCACATTAGATAAATACGTGGAGCAGGATTATAGTGTGGTCTACTTTCATTATGGTCTAACTAGTAAAAACAAACCACCATTGTCATGGCTATGGAAAGCATATAAAGCTTTCGATAGGAAATACAAAAAGAATCTCAAAGCTCTTTACTTGGTGCATCCAACGAACTTAATACGAATTGTATGGCAGATGCTCAGACCAGCTATAAGTGTCAAGTTTGGAAGAAAGATGATGTATGTGAAATCCTTACAAGAATTGCAACAGTATTTAGATTTGGATAAAATATGCATTCCGGAACCCGTTCTAGAGTAAGTAGTTTATAAATTATTTCCAAATGAAAAATTAATATTTTGGATTGCCATTACGATGACATTCTATAAGATTCGATAAGATGTGATTATCTATAAAATTAATGAAGAAAAACCTTTATCAATAATAAGACACGTAGCGCCCAGAGAGACCTTTAAATGCGCGCTATTAGCTTAATCTAAATCTTAATCTAACCATCTAAATCTTACAACACACATATACACACATTGAAGGCTAGTTAGTGACTTGAGATACATGCTCACCCCTAGTTGAGGTACTAGCCCGCCACTAAAGAATTATTCTCATAATGCAACCTTAATATACTATAAAGTAATACACACACAGACAATAAGGAAAATCCCACAAGTCCATTACAGCTTTGAATATATAATAAAAATAAAAACATATTACACAATAATTTCATGAAGCATAAAATCGAAGCACAATAACAAATTAACTGGAAATTCAAAATGTAAAGTTTGTATATTCTTTATCCTTATTGCCCTACATTTATTAATATACATAATAAATTGTATCTATAAGCACAATAGTCCAGGTTCCACCTGTCTTTTGTTTCTTGATATAAAGCAAAAATAATATTTTATTTTCAGATATGACACTCTATTGCTTGCAAAGAATTCCAAACCCGCTTGGCGTCAAATTATTGGAAAGCCTGAAAATATAATTCCATCTACTCAACAGTTTGGTGTATCGTTAGAGTTTATTATGGAAAACAATACAAATATGATCGATTCCATTCCACCTGTTGTAAGACAATGCGTGGAGTTTCTGTCTCAACCACTAGGTGAGAAAAACATTACAAACCCTAGACTTGTATGCAATTTTTTTTTTAGCTTAATAGGAATCTTCCTTTCCAAAAATGTTGTATATATGCACAAATAAAAAAAACGGAACGCCAAAATTCTCACTCATGGCATACGGGAAAAGTGGGGACGGTTGCCTTTTCTCCTTTTGTTTCGTTTTGATGTGTCATATTATGATAAAATCAGTAACTACTTGAAGGCAAAACTGGCACGTGTAAAAGGTTTTTTGGTTCCGAGATTTGGCATATGATTTCTAATATAAAATATATTATTACTATTAAAATTAAAGTTTAATAGTGAAATACAAATATTGCTGGAAGATAGCTGATTAGCTAAAAAGATGTATCTTATTGTATTTTTTTACAGAACAAACAGCTACTTATCAATAATAATTTATTGATAAGCAGCTGTTTACAAAAATGTCAATATTTTAAGAAAAATTATAACCTTGCTTAAGATGTGCTAATTTACATATTGTACTCGTACATATGTACGTGTGGTGGTCTAAAAATTCATATAACAGTGGCTATGCTTCGTCGGTATTTCTTGCTTGATCTGACTATAAAACTATAATTAATATTTATTGCGTCTTATAAAAGTAAAGTAATTATTTTTTATTTAAGTATCTCCATTTATTGTCTTGTCTAAGTTCACTTCCGCGACTTTGTGTTATTAAGCCATGTATATTCTAATTTCTATCCTTAAACACGCCGTTAGAACTATTCAGATGGTAGAGTTTCCAACTATAAGTTGTGAATTAATTTGAATAGGTATAAATGTAATTAACAGCAATATGTGAATATATAGTTTAAAATCTTTGAAATAATAATTCAAATGCATTTTTTTTCTGATCTAGCCATACTTAGCCGATATTTGTGTAGTGGTTACCTAACTTGTGATTCATATATTTTTAGTAGGATTTCATCGTAAAAATAAAGCGCGTAGCTCTAGATAGAACGTGATAGCGGAGCACTAGATCTAAGTTAATCAACTCCTCTTTCAATACATATGTGATTGTGTGAAATGCTTTCGCAGCAGTAGTCAGAAATGTTTATTCATACCAGATCTACTAAAAAATAAAGTGACAGCTTTGTGGGAAGACTTTAGAAAGAATAGAGAAGAAAGAAATAAGATATTGAGACAAATCTCAGGAACAGATACCAATAGTCATATTAGTAGTACTAGTATGATCGATGTAAACAAATGTCAATTACCTCCAACAAAATCACTCAACGATCATCAAACACTCAGTTAACAAGTTATATAACGTCGTACCTTACAATGAATTATTGATCTGGACGCAAAGACAGACACATTCATCACAATATTTGTAACATATACGTATTATCAACAATTGCAAACGATGATGAAAAGGCTTGCTAGTCATTAACCGACCCTCAAATTCTCTAGCCCACTGCTTCTCCAGGACTACACACAATCCCCTATCTAGAAAAGCTACTACTGAAAATTCTCCGTCAGACACCATACTCTCCAGAACGATGTAAGATGAAAAATTAATTTCTGATGAGGCAATCAAAACATGCATTGAATTCATTTATTCTGGCTTCTAGAATTGTTAAGCAAAAAAGATTATTATTAAAATACAATGTTTATGAAAAATTGAATAGATTTTTTTTCGATACATAGGGGATATTACACAGAGAGACATAGGACTAATATAATATTATTTTGAGATGCTTTTTACATATTTGTATTTTTAAGTTCTTTCTCAATTACATTGCGCAATTGGTCTTTTGATTGACTTTTAATACAAAATTAAAAGTGTTACTTTTAAACACATATTATTTATTCTATAGGGTCAAAACATATAACACTAGTCGCCTAGTTTAAAAATTAAAACCAGCTCTAAAAGTACACTGATGTTTTTTACTTATTTATAATACACATTTGATTAAAGTAAAAATAAAATTTTCTTACAGCTTTAGAAACTGAAGGAATTTTTCGTCGTTCAGCGAATATATCTATGATCAAGGAACTGCAATTGGTATGTAATAAAGGCGAACCGATATCGTTTCAAAACGATCCTCACGTCGCTGCTGTCTTGTTAAAAACGTTCCTTCGAGATCTTCAAGAGCCCCTCATGACTTTTGAATTGTATGACGAAATACTAAAATTTCAAAGTAAGTACATATATATATATATATATATATATATATATATATATATATATATATATATATATATATATATATATATATATATATATATATATATATATATATATATAAACATTGTAGGATATTGATAAATATATGTATAGGATAATTATAAAAACAATTGATATTCATATGAATTATGATCATAACTAGATCATAGGTGTAAAAGGATTTTACATCTGATCTCATTTTTTAATATAAATTAAAAAATTACCTACTGTTCGCAGATCATTAGTTTCTCAGTATTTGGCCTAAAAAAATTAAAAAATAAATTAGGTCAAATACTGAGAAATATTAGGTGCGCAACTAAGCTCCCGCTGTTTTTTTAAATGCAACTTAATTGTGCAAAAATGCTTACATATATATTATTCAAAGTATTGCCCATCGCTAGCTACAATTTTTGCCCATCTTTTTAGCAGAAATCGAATACTTTTACATTAAGTGTTCGGCTTTTGAGACTATTCACGAATCAACCTATTTTTCGATGGCTTCCCATGAGCGGAACAGCTGATAAGCCAGATTATGTGCCATCGAACGAAACAAGTAATAGTTGGATGGCGCAATTCAGCATTTTCGAATATTTTTGGCCTTCCTTCGCGCAGAAAGTCGTCAACATCCAAATCACCGTCATTAAAGCGATCGAACCAATCGGCACGTTTTTTCACTCAGAACAACATTTCCGTAAACTTTTTTAACTCGTGAAGAACTTCAGTCGCCGTTTTCTTTGAATGAAATAAGAAAAGTAACACTTCCTGAAAATAACGATTGTTTGGTACAAAATAAAACATTTTCACACAACTAAAAGTATATGACGCCACAATAAAATCACTAACGTGAGCGGTTTGTTTACCATATGTCCAAGCTTGTTTAAAAAGGTATCGAATATACCTAATATAATGTCAAAATCGACCAATACTTATTGCTGGAGCCATCTAATGACAAACAGCGTGAATTTAGTTGCGCACCTAATACATAAAGTAATATAAATTGTTTGTAAAACATTACTAGACATGTGATATTATCAATGTTAGAATTATTACAAAAACAAAACAAATTATTAGAGTATCAAAATAAAATACATACTACTACGTAATAATAGTAGACGCTAGTGATGAATCTTCGATAAACTTAACAAATGCAAATATAAAATGCGATTTACGTATCACAATATGCTTGTAATATTGTACTTGACTGCAATTAATCACAATTACAAAATAAAATCTTACTGTACTATAAAACCGAACGTGACCCTTTGGCGCTAATTCAGTTATCAATTGTTGTTCTCACTATAATTTTTTGCGTTACTGAACACGACAATTTCGTATTTAAAATTGTTAATAAATAGCATTTTCAGAAGTACGCGGTGTGAAATCGACTTAGTTAGAATTCGCCCTTGATTCTTTATTTACTTATGTCATATAAAACACTGTATTCTTACAACACTATATTTATTAACATTATATACAAACACTATATTTATTTCAGCGTGGCCAAACAACATAAAGCCGAGAAAGGTAAAAATACTCATATTGGAAAGATTACCACTTGATAACTATAAGGTCCTTAAGTACATAATAAAATTTTTATGGAAGGTAAGAATAATAAATTCTACTAATTAATTTTAAAATTTCAGTTTCCAAGTTGTGTTATGGGCAAAAAAAACCGTGGTCATTAAGTGTTTAATTTATATTTATATAATGTAAAAATTATAATATTTATTATACAAACTATCTACATACTGTTATAGTTATTCTATTTCATAATGAAGGTTTGACCTTGCATGTAGTAGTGACGTGTACCGACAGGCGCGTTTGTGTGTGTAAACTGAAGGAGCGTTAACAAAGAAATTAAAAACGCTTTCTTAAATTAAATTTAATTTTTTTTGTGTTGAAAAAAATGTTAGCCTTTTATTTAAAGAAAATAAATGTGAAGGAACTTGTATGATGGAAATAAAGCAAGTAGATATAGGTTATCATACATTTTTATTTAGTTGAAGAAAAAAAAGTTAACAAAATTCGACATTGTTATATACTGTTAGATACATAATTTTCTAATTCTGATTCGCTGTCGTCGGAATCATTTTGCAAATCAATCCCGAACTTAAAATCAACGTCAAAGTATTTTAAGTATTCTTTTTCTATTTTTTTCAAACTGAGTACATGTTTTATACCACGTTTCGCTGGTAACTTTGTTCCAGCTTTCATTTATTAGTGCTTTTAGTCATATTTTGATCAATGTTCTTTGAAGTGATATCATTTTTTACAATTCCCCAGATGTTTTCGATCGCATTTAATTCTGAATGATAGGGCGGGAGGCGTATGACATCAAAACCTTTGCTCTTGACAAAATCATCGATTTTGTATGTTGTGTTGATCTTTGTGTTTTTTAATTATGTCATATAATTCCAATTTAAGGAGAGATTGTTCAATTGTTATGCCCTTGTCACTGAGCCATTGCTGCATATCTGCTTTATTTGTTGCCGATGTTAGCATTTCATTGTTGTTGGATTCCGCTCGTGTATTGTGTTAGGAAGCATTGTCTAAGACAATGACATAGCGTTCCGTGAATTTGATAATAGTTTTTTGTTAAGCCATTTAATATAATTATCATAGCTTATATTCGAATGGTAATCGCCAACTGTTGAAATGGCCTTATAAACCAATGAGGCATTTTCAATAAATCTATTCTTTGTTCCCGCGTGCACTAATATATATCTACTGCGTGTGCTTATCTTTTTCAAAAATGGTGTGCTTACTTTTTTTGTGCTCAGGTGTTGTTGCGCACGTGTGTTGAAAGAACAGAACTTTCATCAGTGTAGACAATAGGTCGTCCTTGCGATATTCAGACTTCTTTTTTAAATATTTTAATTGCCATCTGTATGACGTTCTGTCAAAACTTTTCGGTTATTTTGTGTTTTGCGCTACTTGTATCCCAATTTCAATAATAGCCGTCCAAGCGTTTCGAGACAACCTTCAAAGCCAATCTTTTCATATAATTCTCTCCTTAAGTTTGCGAACGTTGAGATCACTTTATGAACGACATGGAAATTTTGTATCGTACTTCGTATAACATCGGCTGTGAAATTATCTATGTCTATCTTATTATCTCGTTTTCTTCTTTTCTTCATAGGAGAAGTAAAATTTGAGGAAGTGGATGGCAATTCCTTCTCTTCTTTTAAAATCCGTTGGACAGTTGAAAGAGAAACACCTGTTGCCTCAGCTGTACACTGAGTAATATTTCTTAAATGAGACAAATCACAGTTAGGCTCTGTAACTGATTTGGTAAATTCATACTCCTCTTTTAAAAAATGATAAACCTTAGCTATTGCGTTCCGACCCTAAAATTAAACAAAATGAAATCAGTACTGTCACCCTAATCTATCACATTAAATTCAAACAAAAAAAAATTAATATTACCTCACTTTTAACGACTTTGACGGTACTTTCTGTAGACATCTAGCGCGGACTCAAACACTAGTGACTCGGACGCCTACGCACACTAGCACGATGTGTGTATGTACACGGTTAACAACAAGCAAAGTCAAACCTACATCGTGAAATAGAATAACTATATAATGTACATTTTACATTTGGGCATGTTTTATTGCATACATGTATTTGCTCATGGTCATTATAATGTTAAATAAAGTTACTTTGCATCACAATAAAAGTTAAAATCAAATGGTAGAATTTATTTTGTACAAGCGCAATAATTTTAATTATCACATTAGAAAATTTGTTTTCACTTTTTGTGTATCATTCTTACCGGTTAAAAATGTGTTTTTGTTGTTTAGGTGCAAGACAGAAGCTGTATTAACAAGATGACGAGCAGTAACTTGGCAGTAATGTTTGGACCAAACCTTTCGTGGTCTCCAAACGGACAAATGTCCTTGCAAGCCATAGCTCCAATCAACGCTTTTACTGATTTCCTTTTAGAAAACCAAGAATCAATTTTTCTCATATGAAATAATCACAGGTATTCATTCACACAACGCCGAGTAACGTTTTCCAGTCATATCATAATATCAATATCTATAATATAATAATATCAAAAAATCTAATAACCTTTGCCAGTCATATCATACTTTTCCTACACCTATTCGTCAATATTTCAGATGGGAATAAATGGCAAAAAACATAGATTTTACTCGGAATATGACAAATTTAGTGTAGACCAATATGCCGTAGGGTTCAAACTTTACAATCCTGTAGTGGTTCAGAAAGATGTTAAATTATTACTTCAGTGTTCAATGGCTATATAAGGCCAGTTAGTAATTTAATTTGAACTACATTAAAAATAAACACCACTTTTTGCTTATCCAATATGTAATTCACTAAAATTACCTATTATATTTACACATGATTTTTTTCTTAGACATTTTCCTTCATTATTAGTTAAAAAAAATGTCACTCAAAGTTTAATAAGTACAACCATCATTAATATTAAAACTAAAAAGCAAATAAACCAGAACCTGACCAAGATAATACAGTAAAGAGGGATAATTAGTACATTATAGCTACTAATAAAAGCTATTGTCTACATTCAAAATGAGAATTTACTTTTCGTCTAGATGCTTAATGTTTAATTACTCATCTATTTCACCTGATAGTAACATAAACATGTGAATAACTTTAACCCTTAAATGCATGATTGTTTTGAATTAAAAAAATCGTATATTATAGTAAATGAGTCATAGGTTACGTAAAAAATATTTAAAAAAAAATCATGTAATAATCTAGAATATTTTGAAAAACATAGTATATTAGCTTTTGGTAACAATATGCGTTCATTGCTAGAATTATTGTAGACGTAAGCAAATAGTCACATTATATAATATTTTTATTGTAGATAGTGTAGGTATTTCTTTATTATTTATAAATGAAATACAGTAAAGTTATTGCGATTTTTGTTATGGCACAAAGCGTCTATGCATTTGTTGTACTCAGTCCGTGAAAATCCTCTAAAACTTGGAAGTTTGCATTTATTTTTAGCGTTGCACCCATTTTCATATCAGCCTTTATTATCAGCCCAGATATCGTTTGGCGGGACAAGTTTAGCCGGACCTCGGTGTTTTTTAATTTCGTCCTCTTTTATTTGCATCGTGCTTTTATAGAAGCAAAACGTCTCTGTTAGTTCAGAATTGTAATCTGAGAACTGTGTTCTTTTCAAAAATCTGGTTTTTATCTAATTTTCAAATACAACATCAAACATAGACTAGCTTACCTGATAACAAATAAGAATTATTTTTTTTTTAGAATTTGAAAAATCACTTTATTATTAGGAAATTTTGTCTTATAGTAAACGTTATCACCCACCACATTCAAATTACAAAAAAGGCCGCCAAATGTAATGTTTTCTTTCATTAATGATTTATTGTCTATGATTTTTACCGTACGTTCGGAAACGCGGGCACTCAAGTATTTGAATAAAATTAAGTGAAAATAAATGTAGAAATTTGGCAACAATATACATTTAAAGGTTAACATTATTGGCAGTAGTTTGTAATGGGAAAATAAGTTTATAAATACGTTCTGAACGAATCAACTTGCTCCTTAATCGTTCCGCTTGAAGACAATACGTTGATAATACGTGTGATTGGTCCATTAAAAAAAATGTTGTTGACCTATAAGAACGATTGAATCTACAATGAGTGATCCTATACCATCCAGTTTTTATGTACATTTATACTTATTTCGACTATCAAACTCTGACCGATTACGGTCTCTATTATAAAATTCCTAGAAAGACATAAAATAAACAATTTAAAAAATCTGTATGTGCATCTTTAGTATTTGAATTTAATTTATTTAGTTTTAAAATTCACGCGTGGCGTAGACTATTTCAAGAGTATAAAATATCGAAACTAAAATCAAATAAAAATAGTAGTAGCCATAAGTCCTGTGCCTAGGCTTTTATTCGAATAGTACCTGAATGCCAAATAAGTGAAATGCCAAACAATATTTGTACCTGTATAAATATGTTGTTGATATATAAGATTGTATTGTTAATATTTGAGTTTCATATGCATGTATTTTGTTGAAAATTAATCCAATATGTGTTATACGTTGATTATAAGGAACAATTTTATTAAAACTCTTATCTCAATTTTTTACAATTACTTTGAACACTATAAATATTTTTTTATCGAAAATTGGAAAAAAATACAAATGAATAAAAAATTTAAATATGTCAAATTAAAAATTATTTTATTAGAATATCAACTTCATACAGTTATCGACAGTTTTGAATTTCTACGTGGATTGTAGTGTATGTTCTAGTGGTGCTGGCAAATGTATATACAACTATACTACATAATAGTAGTTGCTCACGGTCTCAGGTAATGACTTAATGGGGCGGCGTGTTGGTGGGGATTACCAGCTATACAAAGACTGACATAAGTCACTCGAGTTGTGATGTTCATCCTCGAGGCTCCTTCCCACATCCCACAAAAATACGTTGGCGAGGTGTGGAAAACACGTTATGAGTGGGGCATATCACAACCGATATACTGTCATGGTCTTTTTCGATATTGAGAAGGCCTTTGACCGAAAATGGCACAACGGGTGGAATGGACTTTACGACAACGCTTTCTTCGCACCGTCTTATTGGGACCCTATGGCCGTGTTGAAATTACAGAGACTGCTGGATCTGCTAACCGAGTGGCTGGACACGTGGCGGATGTCCGTTAACGAATGAAAAACGTCCGCAATCGTGACCGGCCTCGGCCGACTTCTCAAAACACTTAAGCTTCGGGGGCAAAACGTACGCTGGGAGACCACAATCTCTGAGTCCGCATTGACCGCACGGCTCACCACACAGGTTACACACGTGGTGAACAGTGCAAAGCCGCGCGTGCGGTCCGTCGTCCTATACTTTCGTCAACTTGTTTACCCAGTGTACCAAGCTGTCGGTCTACAAGGCGTACGTTCACTCCCAATTAAAGTATGCTGCGTCGGCCTGGTAGTCTTTGACCTCAGGAACCCAGCGCAAACGCGTCCAGGTCCAGCAGAATCTATCTCTGCGCGCCATCGTGAGGGTGGTTGGCTATGTGCGTAATGACGTAATAGAGAGGGACCTTAGAATGGAGAGCATCCATAAGTTTGTGGTCCGGTTGGCCCGGAAGATGTTTAACCGAGCCTAAAATCTATACTCGGTCACTAGAGGAACGCCCGCTCCCACGCGAAATCCTTCTGTAGTCGCGTGAAGGAAAGACCGACGGACCCAACTTAGGAATAGGTTCAGCTACATCTCGACAACGCGAAGTCGTTAAAGGAAGTCTAAATAAACGCTGGGAACAGCGACATTTAGGAATGGGGGCGTTCGCCCCTTTGAGTTGCTGCACGAGCATCCACAAGGGTTTCAGGGTTCATCCCCGAGGCTCGATCCCACACCACTGTGGGTATTGATGTCCCCGTATTATAATTGCTGGATCTACTACCGATGGCTGGATAACTGGAAGGTTACCGTTAATGTCGAGAAGACATCCGCCCTTCTTACCGGCCACCTCCATTTCGGTCCAGGGTCCTCCAGGTCGGGACGTGCGCTGGACACAGTTCTCGGAGTATCTCGGAGTACGAATCCATCGCATGCTTACGCCTTACGCACGAAAACGTTTTACGCCGAGCATAAAAAGCCTGCGGTCCTATGCCCTAAATTATCCTTATATCACCCGAACGAAGCTAACAGTCTACAAAGCATACGTCTCTTCTCGATTTACGTATGCAGTGCCCGTCTTGCTCTGACATCCACCGCGCAGCGTAAATGTATCAGACTCGACGGAACCTGCGCACTATCGTGGTAGCCGATCGCTATGTGCGTAATGAATGACGTAATTGCATGGGGTTTTAGGGATGGAAACAATTGAAAATTTTGTGGTCCGACTGGCTCGGATTATGTTTGACCAGGCCGATTACGTACACAATTTTAATAAATTCACCTAGCCGTGAACTCCTTTCGTGCGGGATATATAAGATCGCGGGATCGTGCGACGAACCCGTCATAGGTATGACCGAATGTAAAGTCGAAATCTCAAGTCAGACCGTGGACCGGAGACTATAATGTCTTCGACATTCTGCGTGAGTAGTGGGTTTTATTTCGAGGGCTCAATTCCACACTCCAGCAACGTAGCGGGACGTGGAAGACACGTAATATAATAGTCGGGCTTTCTCTGGGACAGTACTACATGAGCCACAAGTGAGAGTAGACGTCCGCTCTTTATAAGTGCTTTATATTGTTGAGCCCGTGCAATCATAGTTTCAACCGTTCGGTATACCGATACTTAATGGACAAAAAAATTATAGCCTTTAACCTGATATATGGACAAATATATCAAATAATTTATTTAAAAAACAATATTCTAAAATATTACATTATATCTGTTCTAATAGAAATGTATCTGAATGTAGTTAATATAGTAAATATTTAATATTATATTTATTATTTTATAAATAATTTAGCATATGTACATAGGAAAATTAGAAAATTAAATAAGTAATAAAAATTCGAGAAAAGATCTTATTTGGTTAATTTTATTTGTGCATAATTTAATATAAATGATGTGAACGCCTATAATACTTAAAATTATTCTTATTTTCTGTATGATATACTGATTGTTATTAATTAATTTCATAAAAATATAAATCTGTTATTTCTTAACTATAATAAACTATTAATATAACAATTAGGTAAACCAATAAGATGTATAGCCAAAACCGGATTTCAACTGTGAATTTATAAAATAGTTTACTTCATTACTTTTATAAAATAAATTTTGAAACAAGTCGAAGTTTAAGTCTATCTACTTATTACGTGACAATTATGAATGTAAATTGTATTGCAAAGTTGAATAAAACACAGATCTGTTTACTATTCGTTAAAAATAACATTAATATGTCATACAATTTACGTTAGTGATTTTTGCGCACATTTTTTTTAATTACTTGTAATACTGCTAAATCACGGATTAACATTAATTCTAATAATATTTAAAGACTAGGTTCTAGTATGTGGACAGCTGTTACTTAGCTAAGATCCGCTGACTGCGTACATAGTAATGGATTTCCACAAAGTAACGCCTGCCTTCATTAATCAACTAGGTATCAATCAACTAATTATCGTACATTAGAACAATCAATCATGGTCTGAGAATTTATGAATTGTTATATAATGTAAGCAAACTAAAGTGACAAACATACGGTTGGTATGTTTGTTGAAAAACTGACAACCATTAGAGTAGACCAGTGCTGCAGTGGAGAACGTGATTTGACAAATGCTGTGTGGAAAGTTCCCCGGCCAAATACAGCGATGATTTGCGCAGACCGGTTGGTTGGCAGAAGATGGATGCGTATAGCTAAAGATGTAACTTGATGGCGTGCTTAAAAGAAAGCCTATGTCCAATAATGGTCGTAGGCTCATGATAATGATGAAAGGATATACATATCAAGGTTCCAAAGCCACGACTTTTATAATTATCTCTGTGGCTCAATTTTCAATATCTTTCAACATTATCATTTATCTTTGTATTATATAAATTCATTCATATGATAAACCAGACTAGTTGCCTAACTTTCACTTATCAATATCTAATCCAAAGGTTTCAACACGATTGAGGACCCGTTGCACATTCTACTCAAAACATCATAGCACCTGTTTTGCGTAACTTAGTTACCGATTAAAAGAAAGCGCCTAATACTTATTTCTCCGTACATTAAAGAGACAACTGTTCTGAAGAATCATTTTTTTTGCGGAAATAGTTTATATTGAAGCTGCCAATTTGTTTGGCTCTTAGGAAAGTATATCAATTTTCGTGATGTTACTTTAATTTTGCATTATTAATGGAGTCAGGCGTTACTTTGCGGAAATCCATCACTATATGGACAGTCAAAAGTTTTACTTAGCTAAGATTCGCGACAAGCAAAACAATAACAGAAAATTAATAATGTGTGTTTTTCCGTTGGGTTTAGTGGATTATTTGGAACTTTAAACCAAAAACTTACCGAAAATCGGCCATCAACTCTCCACCCACCAACCACTATACACAACGCCAAACACACACTATCACTTTTCCATCTTGTACACGACACGTGTTTCGCCCCAACACGAGGCATCTTCAGGTATAGTAGACTCTACGGAAGACACTTTTCGGTTGTCTTCCGTAGAGTCTACTAGCTAAGTAAAACTTTTGACTGTCCATATATTAATTTTGCATGTATAAAGTTTCTTAAATACTTTAGGAAACTATCAAAATTGTTTTTTTTTTTTTTTACTTTACTCAATACATATGAACAAATCAATTGAAACAAATTAGAAAGTGTTTTAAAGATATTGACATCACACATACTTTAATTTCATTCATAGTGTAATTTGAAGATAGATATCTATAGTTTTTAAAGAAGTCCTTTTCTCAGTTCACATTTTCTTATTAAATAGTATATATTAACTAATATTTATTGCTTATTAAAATGAACACAAAATATTTCTTTATTTTGTGTTCATTTTGATAATATTTATAACATATGATATTGCTATCTCTCCAGTATAATCTAAATAAGTTTGACATAGAAGCAGTTGCGGATTAGCCACGTAGCAAGAGTAGCAAATGCTTCGGGCTCACACGACCACGTGCGAACACATCAGAGATTGGTTGTGTTATTCGGAAAGGAAAGAACGACGTCTATTTTGTTGATAAAAATATGACTTCTGATGAAGCGTCTGCCGGGATTTTGTATGAGTTATATGTAACATTATAAAACGATATAGATAGGCAATCCACATTGCCTACAATTGGTATCCTCAATGGCCATCTAACGTCGAATTACTCCTACGTACTTTTTGTATATTTTTGTTGTACTACATTTGGATTACACGTGGATTTTTCATTATTTTATTTATTTTCAGAAAATAATACTAGAAGGAAGTATTTTCTG
>JASFAT010004103.1:0-16791 GCA_031353405.1 Baronia brevicornis
TTGCTTATTTTTTGACACGTGCTTTTGGGACTAGATGTTCCTTTCTTCGGGGACATGTTGTGACCTCGAAACAACTTACCCCAATGTATCTGTACCAACAATTTAGTTTAAATGATGTTTTTCTTTCGTATGAATTCCAGAAATCGTAAAATATGCACTTCCTCTTGCAGAAACCCCTATTATTTGTCCTCATGATCCAAATATATTTACAGAAGACGATTTTGCTCCTTACTACGGCCCTTTACTTTCAACAAATTTAGGCATAACTTCTTCAAATAATATACAGATTCCAGAGATTGAAACTGGACGAAATTGCTTCAACAATGCACCTGAAATGGAAGGCACCACTGAAGCAAGAGAAATCTTGGAACAGCCAGGGCCATCAGGAGTTGTAAATTATCCAGCATGTTCTGGTGTTATCCAAGAAATTAGAGAAAAAAGCCATTTCTCCCCCTCCCCCCAATAAAAGGACAGTGAAAGGAAAAGAAAAGCCCGTAAAATAAAAAGTTCTCAAAATCAAACAGCGAAAGTTCTGAGGATGAAAATGATAGTTTAGAATATTATTGCCTAGTCTGCCGCCACCCATACTCTAACTCACGTTCTGGCGAATGAAGTGGGTTGAAGGCTCAAGATCATGATAACTGGGCCCATTCTAGACGCAGAAAACATAGAGACTTTTTGACATACAATCTTGTTCAAACGGCGACTCTGATGAATTTATTGATAATTAATTCAATTTAATTTGCTTAAATAAGTGCCATAATTATTACTTAAGTCAAAGATTTAGGTTATCTGTTACGATTAAAGACTAAAAAATAATAGTAAAGGCTGATTTAGTTATTAAATAATGAATAATGATCACTACATTTTTAAGTACATATTATCTATCAATGTTAAAACATATGAACATTTAGTTAATACAGAAAATTTAAGATAAACGACTGATTGATTCATAAAATGTGGGTCAAAGAGCCTTACAGAGACAAACGGCTCATCGTGAAAACCGCGAAACCATTTAATGCGGAAATACCCCCACAGTACCAAATTGCTCATTTTGATACGCCGAAGTAAGAATATAAATTTTATAACATTGTCTAACTCTATAGGATACTGCACATAATTATGGCTAAAGATAAAAAACCATAACCGCTCACATATGGGTGTCAAAGCCTCGCTTAAAGAAAGTTGCCCTAACCGTATTTTTCCTCTTAAAATGTTTTTTATCACTAAGCTATTTCATTGCTACATTCAGACTATATTCACTAGTGCTGACTGTCATTGATGATTTACCATTATCACGTATTTATTTGTCAGGTTGTCAACTATATTTGAATAAAAATAGGCAAAAAAACTTTTAAGTTAAACGATTTTATTAACACACTGAAATATACAGTCGTTATATAAACTCTAATTCCTTCCAAGTTTTTATCTTAGTGTGTTTATAAAATGGATTACTTTAAATAAATTACCTATTTTTATTTTCTAGATTTTGATTTGCTTTTCTTCACCAAGTATCATGTATGGGACTCGTCAAACCGAACCAAATGAGTCCAAACTCAAGGGAGTTACTAGTATCGGTAGAAAAATTCCACTGTCCACCTTTTTTTGATTCTTGATTGAAATCATAATATTGTATTATCACGGGCACTCAATGTGTATGCAGAATCGGTTTAGTTGAAAAACCTGTCGCAAGATTAGAAACAAATAAATATTATAAATAAACCGTTCAATTTCAACTTTCAAAAGGCGAGTGAAAGCGGGCTTGCATGAGGAGAGTAATGAGTGTGGAGGAAGGAAGGAAAGTATGCCGAATTCGTAGCAGATGGAGATCTGTGATCTCTGCCTACCCCTACAGGAAACAGGCGTCACGATATGTATATGTAGGTATAAAACCCTTTAAAAAGTACCTTAAGTAGGTTTTACCTTTTTAAACGGTTTTATCATATATCATGGCAGCATTACTTTTATCGTTGTCCACACACGCTCTCAAATCCTCTTTTCATTATATGAAATTTAACTAACATCAAATAATATATAGTTTTGAAATGCAAATATTTATTTTATTTTATTATACATTATATTATTATATAAGAAACGGCATACACATACTTAAATTAAGCTTTTCCGTATACCGTCATGATGAGGTGTAGGTGCGTGTATAATCTGCGCTGCTACACCCGTTTTATACCTGCTGTAGAAACAATTCAGATTGTCATAAGCATTTATGTTAACATATTTTATAGTTTTCTGAAGTTAATCATTTTGGTATGGACCACAAAACACATGAAAGGGACATCATAACATACGGCGATATTTTTGATGATGAAATCCAGCAGTTTGTATTTCTTTACAGTGAGTTATTTTACGTGCGGCAGCACATGCCTGTTCCAGAGCTGAACGAGGCCAGTCATCAACTGCGTGTGGTGGTGGAAGACACTCATCAGGTGTCCCATATGAATTTACGCCAATTAGACAAGTACCCAAGGTCCAGCATTCGCGCTGCACTCATGTGCGCTGGTAACCGACGGAGCGAAATGGACAAGGTAAATAATGATAATAAAATAATAGTGTATTAAGAGTGAATGTAAAACAAGTTATAAAAAAAAATTAAAGTCAATTCCTATTTCCTTTATAAGATATTATATATAGATAAGATTATTAATATCTTATCTATATAAAAATTGGATAAGTAAAAAGTATTTTAAAAACTATTGAAAATTTGAACAAGATATATGAATATATAGGGAGGAGATGCATGAAACCATTTTTGTCTCATTTTTTCTTGATCTTAGTATATTATTCAACATTTATTAACCCCTTGAACTGATATTTATTTTCTGTCGGCACTGATCAAGCAGACAATGTAATTTTCTTAGTTTTAAGAGGAGGGATTGATATATATACATACATATATATATATATATATATATGTATGTATATATATATATGTATATACACATATATATATATGTGTGTGTGTGTGTGTGTGTTATTTTTATCTACGGAAATAATCTAGTCCTTTTCTTTTTCTTCATTCCTAAAAGCAGGTGAAGCCCGTAAAAGGCATCAGTTGGGCTGGAGGTGCAATAAGGTAAACCAGATCTTTATGTTGCTTCTTTGAACTTGTTACCGAAATCTTATATTTTTATTTTATATATTAGGTACGTAAACTACGTTTTCATCAATAAATATATACTAAAAAATATTATAGAATGCATCATTATATAATTAATGTGTCTGTTATAGGGACGTGAATAAGTATCATATGTAGATAAATGACTAAACACCCATTTGTGATTTATGTTCCCTTCTATCAAACAAAATACATTTTCTGATTATAGTAACGCAGTATGGACCGGTGTGTACTTAAGGGATGTGCTTTTAGATTGCGGTGTAGATCCTAACGACACAGAAGGAAAGCATGTCATCGTGAGTAGTACACTCCCTTTTTATAAGAAACTTACTTTTAGAATTAGTTAACACTTGTTGATCAAGTATATTTAGACTTTCGTATTAAGAATTCATTTTATATTCCGAATAACATACTTATCAAAATTATAATATACATTTTTGTTATTTTGCAGCATTCGAAATTAAAATTTAAAATGTGTTTAGCCGAAATATGAATCTTACCCATGAAACCGCTACTTAATGTTAAAAGTATTTACTGTCAGGGTAGAACATTAAGGATGTTAGAATCAAATGTATAACTGTTCACCTCACCTATATACATATATATACCTTACCTACATCCTGCTGTAATAACAGACGATATTCTGACAACCGATGTTGATCAACAACATCGTTCATCAAACATAATGATATGTTGATTAGTATTGGACAGCAGCGTTAAACTGTCAAGCTCTACCAGTTTGGGAAAATCGAGTCTTAGTGATTTAGGCTGTTGATTACAATAATATAATAAAATATATACGTATTATTAATACAAACAATTTAATTTAATTAAAAATATATAAAAAATGTAATATTTAGTGTTACGAGGCTGTTTCAATATTAAATATTGATGGGCAGCGCTGACTGCATCTGCATTCATTCTGCATCCCCAGTCATTTCGGCAATTCATCGCAACTATTACATACATTATCTAATGATTATCAACAAAGTCAGTAGTTAATAAAAAGAAGTACAGTTTACAGGCGCGGATATGGACGCAACGGGTGTGAACTTCAGCACGTCCATCCCTCTTCACACTGCGTTGGACGTGGGTGCGCATGTACTCCTTGCTACGGAGATGAATGGCGCGCCGCTGCCCCTTGACCACGGGTATCCGCTGCGAGTTGTTGTTCCAGGAGCACCCGCTGTACGCAGCGTCAAGTGGCTAGGTACGTTTCGGCGTAGGCGGCAGTTCGAATTAGAATGAATCTCCTCCGGGTGAATTTCGACTTTACTAAAACAAAATCTAGAAGGCAAACAAAGACAGTTAACAATAAACAAAGAATCGAAAAATTTGCTTCAGGATAGCAACAATGTTTTTTTTTATAGCAGAGCGGGCAAACGAGGATGCGGGTCACCTGGTGGTAAGCGATCACCGCCGCCCATAGACATCCGTAACGCCGGAACGTTCGACGTACGACGAACGTTCTGTTAACGAAGACATACGCTCTTCTCGTGACACCATATATATACCATATTTGAAGTTGCGCCGTCCGCAATAAAAATATATAAGAGCTCATTCATCTGCATTCATATAAACCCCTATCTGATATTGATTGCATAACAGCCTGTCTCGGTGTTAGGTCAGAATTGATGACATTTTCAATTCTCTCTTCCACCAGAATGTATCACGGTGTCTTACGAGGAGAGTCCTTCGCACTGGCACCGTAAAGACTACCGTTCGTTCAATTCCTCTACAACGTGGGAGACAGCTGACTTTGATCGCGCCCCGCCTATATACAGCCTACCTGTCACTTCCGCGATATGTGCACCACAGCATAGCGACACTGTGCCCGTGCGGAATGGCACTATTAACGTTCAAGGTAAGCCACAAAGACCACAAATTAAAAACAATTATAAGTTATTAAGTTATATCTCGTGTCCAAATATTCTATTATTACATAATAATTTATTTTAAAATTAATTTTAGATAGATAGATATATTGTTGTACACCAAAAACAAAGTTTTAATACAATTATTGATTGTAATATTCATATACAAATGACGGTCTTATCGCTTATAGCGATTTCTTCCACACAACCGTAGGATGGACACAGTGTTAAATAGATATTATTTGATGTAGATTTGTGATACATTATCGGCAGAATAGAAAAAAATTTATTAGCAAACAAAGTTAATAACTATAATCAAAAATATAAGAATATATAAATATGAGTTGACCATGAATAACAAATGAAAAAAAAAGATATTTATAAAGATAGGTAGTTATTTTTGACAAGCTTTTTGAAAATTTATCTATCATAAAGATATATCGAAAATTGTAGATATTCAAAGATTGGTTAAATAACTGAGTATAGAGAACAAAGTTTAATTTTATTTACATTAAATTTTGCTAACATGGCCAAAGCTATAATCAGCTTTGATGACAATACGCAGGTTACGCATACTCTGGCGGTGGAGCAAAGATTCTTCGGGTGGATGTGAGTGCAGACCGTGGGCAAACGTGGGTTGAAGCAGAGTTGAGGAGCGACACCGCGCCCCCCGGACATCACTACGCCTGGTCGCTGTGGACTGTACAGCTACCCGTCACTAATAAAAAGCAGGTTAGTCGCGAGATAATGACAGTCTGAAAATTGTAATTTAAATAAATTAAGCTCATATACGACGAATAAATTAAGCGACGACCAATTGGATCCGTGGCGAGACCCTCCACCCACGGATTCAATGGTCGCGGATTCGATATATATATATATATATATATATATATATATATATATATATATATATATATATATATATATATATATATATATATATATATATATATATATATATATATATATATATATATATATATATATATATATATATATATATATATATATATATATATATATATATATATATATATATATATATTAGGTGTACAAATAAGTTTCCGCGGTTTGTCAAAAGATGGCCCCACCAGAAGGTTATGGAGAAATTGTCAGATGTAAAACGTAATATCCCAAGTTTAGTCATCTGGCAACACCATAACCTTAAAGTACTAGTGATTCCGTATCAGCATCACGTAATTTTTTTCGTGCAAAAATGTCAAGTTTTATTCCGAATAAGCATCATTTGCGGGAACTTTTGATTTACTTCTTTAATGTGAAAAAATCTGCAGCTGAGGCGCATCGATTGCTTCTAGAAGCATATGGTGAAGCTGCTTTAAGTGAGAGAAGTTGTCAGGAATGGTTTCAAAAGTTTAAGAACGGTGAGTTTGACGTTAAAGACAAAGAACGCAGTGGAAGGCCGAAAGTGTACGAAGACATGGAATTAGAAGTACTATTGGAGGAAGATTCGTCCCAAACGCAAAAAGAACTTGCACTTACTCTACAAGTGACTCAACAAGCAATTTCACATCGTTTAAAATCGTTAGGAATGATTCAAAAACAAGGAAATTGGGTTCCATATGAACTAAAGCCGAGAGACGTTGAACGCCGATTATGCATGAGTGAAATGCTGCTTGCCAGGAATAAAAAAAAGAGTTTTTTGCATCGTATAGTCACTGGTGACGAAAAATGGATTCACTACGATAATCCAAAGAAGAGAAAGTCATGGGTTAAGCCCGGCGAACCATCAACATCGACAGCTAAGCCGAATATTCATGGAAAAAAACTCATGCTGTGTATTTGGTGGGATCAGCTTGGTGTCGTGTATTATGAATTGCTGAAACCAAGCGAAACCATTACTGGAGCTCTCTACCGAACACAATTGATGAGATTGAGTCGGGCACTTAAGGAAAAACGCGCCCATTACTACTCCAGACACGACAAAATTATTCTTTTACACGATAATGCTCGTCCATATGTTGCGGCGCCGGTAAAAACATACTTGGAAACACTCAACTGGGAAGTTTTACCCCACCCGCCGTATTCACCAGACTTAGCCCCTTCTGATTATCACCTGTTCCGGTCGAGGGCACATGGTCTGTCTGAGCAGCGCTTCACATCATATGAAGACACCAAAAATTGGGTAGATTTGTGGATAGCGTCAAAAGATGAAGAGTTTTTTCGACGGGGTATCCGAATGTTGCCAGAAAGATGGGGAAAAGTAGTGGCAAATGATGGAAAATACTTTGAATAAAACGTAATGTACTTTTCCTTTACAATAAATTCCTATTTTTTTATAAAAAACTGCGGAAACTTATTTGTACACCTAATATATATATATATATATATATATATATATATATATATATATATATATATATATATATATATATATATATATATATATATATATATATATATATATATATATATATGGCCTACAGATATTTATTCCGTCTTTGGTAACCACGCCAATTCGCATTGGACAAGTGTGGTGGGTTGACGTCCGTTCCTCCAGAAATGAGGAGGCCCGTGCTCAGCCGTGAGACATATATGAACTATAATAAAAGGTCATATACAGCTACCCAAGGCAAGTTCACCAGGAACCATTGTACACGGAAACAACAATTTTGGATAAATGTTAATATGTATGTATTTCATGTTGAAATGTGCCCTGAAACTAGAAATCGCATTTCTGTACCGCATACATCTGACATATTTCAATATATAAAATAAAAATCGAGAATAAAATTGCAACCTTAGGCGCTGTCCCTACCTATACTTTAGTCAAATTCCGAGAAGAATAAATGTAAACAAACCGTTTTAGTGTCATCACAACTCACACACTACAAATCTTATATTATTTATTGAATATAATATTACACATTACATAGTAACACGCCAATCATTTACAGTTACAACTATGATAATATTGTTTTATTTCGAAAAATAGAAATAAAGAATCTTGTTTCATTGAACTTCACACCTCTATTCAGGTAAGAAAAGAATTTACGCTGTTTTATATTATCTTTCATTCCAAATATGGTTGACAAAAATTCTCATTACAAACATGCTTACCTTTCCTACTTTCAAATTTTTTTGAATTATTTTTACTTTAAATGTTAATGAAAAATGTATTTTATAATCAGTGTATTTATGAGCAAATTCTGCAGTTGGTTGTATACACTTTTAAAAAGGTTGTCAAAATATACAGTGTATTGGCTGCAAAGTCACGTGTTATTAAATTTCGAAATTTGGCTGGGGTATAAGTAACATGTTGAGCGATGCGCTCAAGACCGATCCCAATGGAGAAGCACTGTGGACGCCCTCTGCCCCACCTAGAATAAGTAACATGTGATCTGTCATCTTTTAAGAGTGCATAACTTGTCTCAGTGTTGCAAGTTTCAAAGCATATTTGAAGTAACGCGTGAGTAGCGCCCATTTGTGTGGTATGTCGTGACGTTGTAAAAATAACGTGCCACTTCCCCTATAATGTTACTAGACATGCCATCAAAGTATCACGAAGCAGCGAATCTTGTAACGTCATAACATAAAATTTATATAATATTATTTTTTAAATTAGTCATAATAAATACGTTACTTTTTTGAAGTTCACTGAAAAACGCATTTGATTGTTTCAAATATTTTAAATTTGTAAATAAGTAAGACTGTCTTCATCAACCGACGATATTTTCTCGAATGCTTTTGTACCACCATGCAATCATACCGCTATTAAAATAATCATATATTTCGACACCACAAAGATACATGTATAGGTTATAATATGATAATACTTGTTATGTAGAGGGAGTGATGCATGAACTAGGGATGAGCCTGTATCTCAGGTCAGTAGCCTTCAACCCCTTATTTCTAATTGATTATTTATGTCTATGGAGAAATAAATATAAAACCTTAAACATCATACATTAAAATGTTCAAAATGTGTGCGTGTGCATGCGTGCGTGCACGTGTGTGTGTGTGCGTGCGTGCGTGTGTGTGTGTGCATGTTTATATGTATTTGTCCACAATATGCATTCAATTGTAATTTAATATATATTACAGTTCTGGTCGGAGCAAGTTTTCAGTATCAAATCACACGTTACTGTTACGTTACTTAGATGTGCACAGCGCCACACAAAAACTAAATGTTTAGGTAGTTACTACATACGGTATTTTGTGTCTAATAATTTAAACTTTCTGTATCACTCTATAGGTGGAGATATGGGCAAAAGCAACGGACAGCAACTTTAATACCCAACCAGAGAAGTTCGATGACATCTGGAATATTCGCGGGGTGCTCAGCAACGCATACCACAAAATCACTGTGCGCTTGCAACATTAAAGACATCACTTTATTTATGTATATAATTCATGTGGCGTTATAAATGTCCACTACTGCTTATATCTTACTAATTTATTTTTCTTGATCACATAAAACTTTTTAAATTTACTTAATTAAATCGGTTTTTAAAATAATCTTAAGAATATTTTTTTTCCCATGTTATTGTAAATTATTTTATAAAATAAATAAATTTAATTTTATAAAATCCAAACGCTGAAACAAAAATAGTTTATTACCACAATAACTTTTAAAAAAAATCGATTCGCATGGGGAAGTTAACCATCAAATGCCATACCGTGGCAAACTTTTAGGCCAACCAAGTCTTCACTCGAGTCATTGATCTTTCATATAAAAACTACATTTTTATAAGGGTCTTTTAGAACTCACATTTTTTTAAATAAAATGTTTTAAATTTATAATAGGTACGAAAAATTTTAATAACATTTAATTTCTCTCTATTTATTTTAAGCATATGATTATGAACATTTTAGAATAATAATCAAAACAGAGATTCTGAATCTCATTCTAAGTTTTTTAATTTAAGCAAATGTTTACCATACACTATCGATTTCGTTCCAGAAACTTTTATATTAATAATAAATAAAAAAATATAAAAATTTTTAAAAAAAAATAAAAAAATATAAAAATTTTTATATTAATGCTAATTTTATTTTAAAAACCAATTAATCATTTAAGAAGAAACTTCACATGACAAAGCATTTCGAAACTGCCATGATCATTTTATAAAATTGTCATCGTGGATACGCGCGAGTGTGCTTAATAGCTGTGGTGCTAAGATGGGTAGATCTTTAATTGATTACAAATTTGGGTGTGTCTATTTTTTCTGGAGCCGTATCCTAGAGTTAGTAACATTCAAAATTCAAAGATAACGGGCCCTATTTATGTTTGATGTATACTTTGGACTATATTGCACAAATTCTTTTTTGTTTTATAGTTTTTGAAGCGCTTTAACAATTTTATAATAAATATTTAAAAAATGTCTTATACAATTTACAATTTTGTTACAGGCTATAGTTATTCTTAGTGATCGACCCAAAATATTCGAAAACACATTCGATTTTATCCGGGCCCGTACTTCGTCGCCTGATAAGACTTTATTTCACAGGCTACTGATTTATTGTTTGATATCTCTTTTCCTGGATATAATAATGATATTTTTTTATGCTGTTACTATAATAATATTTAAAGATGTTACTATTGCATATGTTTAATACAATATATTAGAATATATTCATTATCATCAGAATATTGAATTAACACTAGGAAATTGAATATTCATTTATTACGTATCTAGTAAGCAAACAGAACTTGTTAATAACTTTCGGCTGAATTTCAAGTTTCGGTTGGTAACTAATTATTTTTAAATCACTTCTATGTGATTCTAAATTACTATTACAATTTTTGCCTTGTGCTCTGTGCATATATTTGTCCGAAAATTCTTTAACGTTAAAATAATGTGACAAAATTGTCTTTTATTTATTGGACCCACTAAACAGTCGTTAACTAAAGACGTACATTATTTTCAATTTTAACTTTATTTCTTTTATAACTTTTTTAATAATTACTTAATATAAATTAATAATACCTACATTTTGCTTTGTATTATTTTATTGGATTACATGCTAAAATGATACTTTATCTACCGAAATTAAATTTCCAGCAAATAAGAATATCAGTAGCATTATTATTTCATTGCACTGTTTGTTATATATAATTTTAAGAAAAAATCGTACGCCTTGTGTAAATTTTTAGAATCGCCTTTTGTAAACCAGTAAGTGTGTAATATATAAATTTGAATTGTGGTGGAATTTATTTTTTATGAATTGTAATTATTAAACTTTAATATAGGAGCTTCAAAAATGATACGTATATTAGCTGTGTAACCTTGACTTCTTTAAGTTTTTTTTTTTTTAATAACAAAGCGACTATTTTTTATATATTCATATAGTCAGCACCAATAGTAAGCTATTTAGGGTTTCGAATAAATAAAATAGTATTATACTATTAAACTTAGCAAAACGGTGTCATTTATTCTTAAAAAACAAGCACGAAGACGTAAGTGTGCACAGCATTCTCTTCCTAACACTTCAGCCATTAAGCTCACCTGCGTGTGAAATCTCACAAAGTATTTTGTGCTTTAAAATTATAGCCAAGAACTCAATAGGCTTTCATCCAAATGTTTTCTTAGCCAAGGAATAGTAATGTTTTCAACGCCAATTCTCAAGGAATGTCCATAATATGATAGGTTGGGGAAAAAACTCAAGATTTGTTTTTCTAAGTTTATTTAATGATATTTTAATTATAATACATATGTCCCATTTTGTAGGTGGTGACATAATACCGTTGCTGTAGAAATTTTGGGACTTCTGATCAAAAAATGCAACAAGTAGTTTTGGGAGTCCTTTCTTGATGATAATCTGGTATTGCCTTAAGAATTCTGTAACGAACGAAACCGGTGGATATTTGAAGGTACAAGGTCAGGGCTGTATGGAGGATGCATTAACAATTTCCAGTCAAATTGTCTTAATTTTCGCTGAATGGCTAAACATGTATGTGGTCTAGCGTTATCGTGATGAAAGACCACACCCTTTCTATTGATCAGTTCCGGCATCTTTCTTTCAATTTCTTGCTTTACTCCCATCAATTATTGGCAGTAGAGATCTAAATCAATGGTTTTGCCCGCCGATAAAAGCTCATAATGCATAACGCTCTTTCCAATCTCACTATATAAATAGCATCACCTTATTGCGAGTAAAACCTGGTTTTGCCAGTCTTTAGAGCCTGGCCGTCATTTGACCACGACGTTTTTCGCTTGTCGTGCGTGATCCACTTTTCATCGCCAGTTATTTATCTCGGTTCAGTTCGGTTTCATTACGTCTCAATAATCGCAGGAGTACACGGTTTATTAGATTTCTTTCAGTGAGCTCGTGTGGCGCCCAAATATCGAGCTTGTTTCAAATAACTGTTTTGTGGTCAATTTTCAGTTATTCAGCTATGTCATAAATACTGATATGCCGATCTTGCTCCACTTTTTCAGAAATGGCGTTCATTTTATCCGGAAGAGGGTGACCAGAGCGAGACGCATCTTTGACATCGAAATTCCCAGATTGAAAACGTTAAACCAACATTGCGCTACTCTTACTGACACTGTCATTTAAATCTTCATTTAAGTCTTTTTATTTCAAAATACTTCTCAGAAAAAACATATTTACCACTATAATTGACAATGCTGATTCTCCACACTCCACTCCACTCGTTATAAAAACAATCATTCTAAAACTTTTTATTACATATTATACCATACAGCTAATGATTATTTAAAGACATTTACAATTACTTATCTAATTTATTTGTTTTGTTAAGTAACGAGACATTATCTCGTAATTAAATGATACATCTTTATCTCACACTATAGTACAAGGACTCTGCGAGTACTCGTCTAACATGTTCGTTAATAAACTTCAAAGAGTGAATTGTTTTCTGAAATATTTTACAAATAGAACTGTAAAATCATCGTTTGCAATCAAATTCAAATCATCAATTGCAATCAAATCATCATCAATTCGAAATGCATCATGCGAAGATCGTGACGAAGGAATTATAATTTTGGAAATAAAAAATCAAGTTTTAAAATTTCCATACGTGTGGTTGAGGGACAATTGCCAGTGTGAACAGTGTTATCATCAATCGGCCAAGAGCAGAATTTTAGAATGGAGCAAATTTAATCTGAATACAAAACCAATAGAGATTTTTAAAGATGATAACTCACTGAAAATAAAATGGGATGATGAACACATATCGTATTACAAACTTGACTGGTTGCAGTTTCGAAGTTTTTCACCAGAAAATCAAAAGAAATACGATGAAGAGCTGTATAAACCACCTAAAATAAAGTGGAAAGGTGAAGATTTTGAAAATATATTGCAAAGATACGAATATAACGAAATTATATCTTCGGACGAGGCCATATTTAAATGGTTACACGATTTAGCAACATATGGAGTAACGTTAATCGAAAACACACCAAATACTGAAACTGCTGCTAGAAATATTGTCGACAGAGTAGGTTTTCCGAAACAAACTCATTATGGTCTCAATTTCATTGTTCAACATGTATTGAATACAAGCAATGTTGCATATTTATCGAGCAACTTACAAATGCACACAGATCTACCTTATTACGAATATTGCCCAGGCGTTAATTTGTTGCATTGTTTTATGCAGACACTTTCATCGGGAGGAGAAAACACTCTCTCAGATTGCCATTATGTTGCTAACTACATGAAGATAAATTATCCTGCTCAATACGATATATTAACAGACACAGAAATAGAATGGAGTGACATAGGCGTTGAACATGGTAAGGAGTTCTACAAAATATACAGATCCCCCATTATATGTTTAGATAAACATGGCAATATCACAAGAATAAACTTTTCTATACCACAAAGAGGAAGCCACTTCCCAGTCCCAATAGAGAAAGTAAAACCATGGTATGAAGCTCACAGTTTGTTCCTCGAACTCAATCAGAAGTTTTCCGCCAAATTTAAAGTCAAAACAGGAGATATACTTGTATTCGATAACATAAGATTACTTCATGGTCGCGATCAGTATGAAGATAAAAATGGTAACATTCGGAAATTATACGGTTTTTATATAGACTGGGATGAGATTTATTCAAGACTGCGATCGCTAAAAGTAAAAATAAAACATGGAGGTTTTATATAATTTTTACAATTAATATAAATCAATCAAATATAAATATATTTTTTTTTGAGTACTTTTTATTTGACAAAAAGCCAGTCATCAGTTCAGTCATTTTCAAGGTTAGCCAAAGCAGAATAACTAAATTTTCGATAGTTAATAATAAAATTAAGGACGCTCCGATACTCTCGTTCTGAAACTATATTTTCATCGACCAAATTATTAAGTCTCATTCACCCTTACGAAATCAGCTGTCACAGAACAAATTTAGGATGTGACCTGAAAAAAATATCTTATTCATGTGATTTTAATTATTAATTTCTAATCTGCTTATTTACAATTTTAAAACTTTGTTATAAATATTGTAATGTAATACATTATATATTAAGTAAAAAAATATTATATAAAGAATATCGTATTTGTGATCTTAACCAACAACTTTTTACACCTATTTTAAATCATTACTATTCATCGGTATCCATGATACTTTTTAATAAATATCAGTACTGGTATCATATAGTGCGTACCGACGCATCGCTAATTAAAATGAGATAAAAGGCATAGGAAGAGTTATTGTAATTGTCTTATTTTTATAATACATGATAAAATTAGTTTTAACACACAGATTAAATAAAAATGTAATAGTTAACAATAATTATCCAAAGAATATAATTATATAGAAAATAATGTGTTTAAAAATCTTGACAAAATTGACGCCAATTACAGTTCATAATTTTGATTATAATTAAAAAACACATCTTTTTATTTATCTTGATGTATGTATCTGTTTATCTTGATGTATAAACTCGTATTAAATTAATTGTGCATTTATTTAGGATAAATTACCTCAAAGGCTAAATATTGTGGATATGACATAATGAGTCATATCCATATTAGCTTGAGATTGTAGTAAGCTGCATTTGCAAGTACAGAGATAAGCTGTAATGGAATTAAATGAGATGTTTCATAGGTATAAAATGTAAATAATTTTTAAACTATTATGAATGATATTTGTCCTTATTTTACAATATAAATACAAATAAACTTATAATGAGGTAATTTATATCAAAATGATGATAAATACATAATAAATTAATGCTACTCCATATTTGATAAATCCATTAATAAATAGATGAGAAAATATACAAAAGAAACCAAATCCATATCATAAAACTAAGATGCGAGTACCAAATAGCACTGCCTATAACAATCACTGGTCATATTTTTCAGAAATTTTCTGATTTATGAGGTTTTAGAACTCATAAGATTTAACAAATATATGCATTTAAATAATAATAATTAACATAAATTTGTTTCTTTTATTAAACAAATGATAACACTTTTAGTTTTATCATTTGTTTTATTAAAAGAAATTTTATTAATAAATGCTGGTAGAAAATAAATAGATATAATATTTAATCAATAATCTACAGCCTTCTTAAATTTACTGCTAGATATAAGTCTCTCCCTAGTAATTATACCAGATTTGGCCAAGTCGTGAGGCAAGAGGATGAAATGTGAGATATTATTACATGTAATAAATTCTAATTATCATTTTTCACAAATGCTATGCCATATTTAAGATGTAAATTTTAAATGTCTTAAAAATTTTAAATATTTCATAGACTATTTATGACAGTGACAAATAAACTACTTCAACAGCTATTTACCAAAAAGTATATACATTTCGTTCTTTTACTCATAATTAATTACAATAAAGTTCATGCAATATTTTTTAGGTTTTTACAAAATTGTTTAATGAACACATTATAATTAGACAGTTATTCTAATTCAATATACATTTGTAAAGTATACCCACTTAATGAAAATTTTCTTAGTGGTAGAACTTTATTAAATTCTTTTTGCATATCATATACTTCAATGAGAGGGAAATCTTCTAATTCAGGATTTGTTGCAGTTGTTATTGCAGTGGACTCATTTGTATGAAGAAACACTGTGAAACTTTTATCTTCCGGCTGATCTTTAAATTTACCACACATTGAAGCTAAATTTAAACAAAATGAGCGCAGATTCTGTTCTGCTTGTATTAAATACGCATCAGCATCTTCATCATAATAAGATCTCTTATCAAAATCGAATACAAATTTAAGTAAAGGAACGTAATTTGCATCGGTTATCGCAAATTCAAGACGCTTAAGAGTATCATTTTTTAGGCACTCTGTTACGATTTTCAAACATAAATCAATGTATTGATTTACTTGTGGGTGTTTTGAGCGATACACAACTACGCTATACTTTTTTCTCGTTTCAAAAATGCTTGGCGGATAAACATCCGCATAATATAGAATATTGTGAAATGCTACTGCTAAAAATTCTATAATAATATCAACAAAACACGCATTCATAGTAGCTTTGCTTTATGTTAATCTTTAAAGCTTATAATTTACATAACATTTGAATTTAATATAAACTTCTAATAGATTAGTAGAAGAGTGGGCTAAAAAGAACTGAAATAGATATTGCGATTAATCGTGTTTGTTTATTTATGTTATTATAATATTTATAGGGATGTTGACGATCATTAATGTCAGAATTTAAAACATCGGTGTTGCTATATACCTAAAGTCGAAACATCGATGTTATATATACATAACCGATAAACAGATGTCACAAACAATTCTAATCTATTGCTATATATCATATAGCAGGAATTCTACGTTTGGTTTGCATATTCAAAAATGCTATGTCCGTAA